>JAWPHD010014227.1:0-62713 GCA_037043455.1 Cyrtodaria siliqua | reverse complement strand
ATATATCTATAATTTGGGTTTGGGATTTCTTATAGCATTATGCATCTTATTCATTTTTATTTTTTTACATATTTTTGTTGTTTTAGTCAATTCTTACACATATATGTTGCACCCCCCGCCCCCACTTGATTTTTTTTTTTTTACATATTTCTGTGTTGTTTTAGTCAATTCTTACACATATATGTTGCCCCCAACCCACTCCCGCCTCTCACCCCGCTCCCCCGCCCACCCCCACTTGAAACTATATATTTTTTTTACATATTTCTGTGTTGCTTTTGTCAATTCTTAAACATGTTGCCCCCCTCTGCCCCCCCCCCCCCACCCCCCGCCACTCCCAACCACACATCCCCCTGCCCCCACCACACACTCGAAACTCGAATTTTTTTATTTATTTTTTTTACATATTTCTGTGTTTTTTTGGTCAGTTCTTACACATAGCTTCTTACACATATGTTGCTCCCTACCCTCCATATTTTCTGTGTTATTTTAGTCAATTCTTACACATATTTGTTGCCCCCCGCCTCTCACCCCCCACCCGCACCATCCCCCCACCACCCACTTGAAACTTTTTTTTTATTGGAGAGGGGTGGGTGGAGGGGGTGAGAAGGGTGCCCTAATTAAATCTGTGCCTGAGTGCATGTGTATGTTCGTTATTATTTGTTTTACAAGTTGGGAGAACACATTGGAGAGGGTGGGTGGAGGGGGTGAGAAGGGTGCCCTAATTTAATCTGCCACTGAGTACAGGTGTATCTTCGTATACAGGTTGTCAGAACATATCAGGGAGCGTGGGTGGGCGGAGGCGGGTGAGCGGGGTGCCCTAATTAAATCCACACCTAAGTACAGGTATATGTTTGTCGTACAGTAGTTGCCAGAAATCATTCACAGAGGGTTTGTGATGGGGTGAGGAGGGTGGCCTAATTTAATCTGCACCTGAGTACAGGTGTATGTTCTTTTGTACAGTAGTTTGTATACAAGTTGTCAAAAAAAATCAGAGAGGGTGGGTGGAGGTGGTGATTGATTGATTGATTGAATTGGATTTTATAGTCGCACCAACAGCTAAGGTCATATGGCGACTTTCCAGCTTCCATTGGTGGAGGAAGACCCCAGGTGCCCCTCCGGGCAATTTTCGTGCACGGGCGGGCGCCTGGGTAGAAACCACCGACGTTCCGCAAGCCAGCTGGATAGCTTCCTCACATAAAGATTCCTAGGGGTGGAGGTGGTGAGGATGGTGGCCTAATTTAATCTGCACCTGAGTACAGGTGTATGTTCGTTGTACAGTAGTTTGTATACAAGTTGTCAGAAAATATCAGAGAGGGTGGATGCAGGAGGGTAGAGGGGCTGAGGGAGGTACTCTAATTATATATGCGCTTGAGTACAGATGCATGTTTGTTGATGCAGATGCATTTTTGTTTTGCAGTACTTATTTGTATACAATTCGCAAGAAATCATTCACAGAGTGGGTGGGTGGAGTGAGTGATTGTGTGAGGTGGGTGCCCTAATTAAAAAAAAAATCCACACCTGAGTACAGATGAACGTTTGATGTTTACAAGCTGTCAAAACAGATCTATCTGACATTTATAATCATTCAGGCACAGATCCTGTGACATATGCTGATAAAATTGTGAAATATTTATAGCTTTAATAATCTTTCCCACTAGATGTTACTTTAAAGATTCACCTGGATTATTGTTACTGTCTATATATTATGGGGAATTTAATGTCATTGTGATTGTGAATATAACAATATTATCATATATGTACTGGTAGAACCATATGTTTATTTATTCTTTTATCTTTTCACTAAGGATTTGAAACTAAGGAATTTCAGTGATTTTTTTTATGTTGATTTTTCGGAGTTACATGCGGGATTATGATAAATGTGGATAAATGTAACAGTATGTATGTATCTGGTAGATAACAGCTGCTGTGCAACGTGCAGTATTACATTCATACCAAATACTGATAAGAGTGATATATAAACTGTCTGTTTCTTTTTGATAAGGACATTAACTTAGCTGGTGTCTCTAACTTAGCTGGTGTCTCGGGATTGGAAATAGTCTAGATTCCTGGATGTACAGTTAGTTATTAGTAATTAGTATTTCTACAACAACAACACTGTGTATTTACCCTTTCGCCGCCAAAATTTTAAATGTCGTCTGCTAAAATTTAAATTCAAACCTTCCAGTGATATTTTGTATATAAAGTGTTACAAAAAACATTCTTACCGAGTTGGTACAGTGTAAACCCTGATCAGTATGCACATTATGGACAGGTCGATCTGGGTTTACATTGGTCGCAAAAATCAGTGTCTTCGACTGTGGCAGCAAAAGGGTTAATGAGATTGCATGGGAATAATGCTCCGTGGTAGCTCAGTGGCCTGGGTGTTCCCAGTGGCCTGGGTGGTGCCCTGGCAAGAATAGGGTCACTGTCCATGTTCATTTTGTCCTGGTCATCATCATCATGACCTATGTGTGGTTTCTGGGTGACACAAACCAATATTGTAGCTCCCATGTTAAATTGGAGTTTCTACAGCAGAATTCATTTGCACCAACTCTACAGTTCTGCATTGGAGAAGATGCCTGCACATTCTGCTTTGTTTTTTATTGGGTGGACTTGAAATGTGCTTTACAGTTGGTGCTTTGTAACTTGTGTTGGTGCATCGTAAAAAACAATTCAACTCAGTAAATCACTAGATAAAACCTAGTGCTTTAAAAGTGAAGACCTCTTCTTTGCATGGGTTTGCATGGGTATCATGTCAGGCGTGAATTAATCCCTCATTTGTCTCTGAGGTCGCTGTCCCAGCTAGTATATCATTTTGAAAGTGTTAAAGTGGCTTTTAACCTTGTTCATTTCATTATATCTCTCTTTGCTTTAGGGGAATGGTGGCGGGTCCCATCAAAGGGGGAAAATTTGCGTCGTAAACCTAAAATTGGGGGAAAAGATTTTTATATATTTGTTTTATGTCTTTCGTTTAATACTAAATTTACATCAAGAACATGTTTGATGGAAATGTTATGGGTGGTCAACTAAGAAACATCATTTAAAAGTTTTGTTGTTTTTTTGGAGGGGAATTTTTTCACAAATTTCTCGAATTTCGGCCCAAAATAAGACAAAAAAAAATCACTGTCTCTGAAAAAGTTATTGAGTTTATAGATGCTTTTGCATGCTTACATTCTTTTTGTTTTGTTGAATAGTGTTTTTATGTCATTTTCAGTACATTTTAGGCTATATATGACAGTCAATTATTTTAGTGGTGGAGGCAGACTGCCCACTTTTTCCTGGATGCTTACCTGTGATGTCAAGATGTGCATATGTTTCGGTGTCAAAATTAACCCTGTATTACTGGAGTTATGGCCTCTTTTTCATAAAATTTTATGTGAAAATATCTTGTGTGTCTATCTCCTCCCACACTTCGAAACTTTACAGGATGCTTACCTATGATGTCAAGATGTGCATATTGTTTCGGCGTCAAAATCGACCTAGTATTACTGGAGTTATGACCCTCTTTTGTCAAATTTTACGTCAAAATATTGTGTGTGTCTATTCACTCTCACACTTTTCAACCGATCGCTTCCAAACTATACAGGATGCTTGCCTATGATGACAAGATGTGCATATCAGTTTGGCGTCAAAATCGACCCAGTATTACTTGGAGTATTGGCCCTTTTTTCGTCAATTTTTACGTCAAAATATCTTGTGTGTCTATCTCCTTCCACACTTTCAACTGATCATTGCTTCGAAACTATACAGGATGCTAAACTATGATGTCAAGATGTGCATATTATTTCGACATCAAAATCGACCTGGTATCACCCAGGCCTTTTTCTGCCCATTTTGGGAAAAAGACCCTGGACAAATTGGGAAAATTTACACCGTAAATTTTGCCCAATTGGGAAAACATTTAATCGCTTTACGCCTCAAATTGGGAATTTTCATACATAAATATCAGGTTGTTTTAATTGCCTGGTTTCAATACATGATACATGATTTAAATATTGTTATTTTTATAGTATTTACTTGTAAACATTTGTATATTTGACCTGACTTTGAAAAAAAAAAAAAAAAAAAAAAAAATGGGGAATTTTATTTCAGAATTGGGAAAAAAACAACTATATTTGGCATTGGGAACGGGTCCGATAGTCGGACCCATGAGAATAGTAGAAAAAGGCCTGTCACCGGACTTATGGCCCTTTTTTTGTCAAATTTTATGTTAAAATATCTTACACAGTTTTCCTCCGTTTCTTTTCAAACTTTACAGAATATTTCCTATGATATCAAAATGTGCATATCAATATGGTGGCAAAAAAGATGCAGTATTACCAGAGTTACGGACCCTTTTAAGTCAAATTTTACGTTTTACACTGATTGTTTTTACTGGGGGCATCCATGTCTGTTTTCACTGGGGGCATCCATGTCCCATGGACACATTTTTAGTTCTGATATACACTGCGAAACTTGGCAGATTTTTATGACTGTCACTGTTCAGCAGTTTGACTGATGCTTTTTTCTGTCTTTCTATTCATCACATTTATAGTTATTGACAAAGGTCCTTTAACACAAGAATTTTACTTAACAAAATATGGTGGTTGTGGTTATTAAATATTAGGGAAAAAAACACTTCTTCAGTTGGTGCAAAGAGTGATGTCCACCAAATCTGAAAAAAGTTTTTTACAGTAATAACTTGTTTACATTACACCAATGGTTGTTACATTAGACTGTTTCTGCTGAATACCCTACTGATCACTACTAAATCACACATCAACAAACAGTTAACAAAATGTCAGTGAATTATTGCAAGTGTGACAGATGATTAGCATCTATGATGGTCATGCATCATACCAATGTCATTGATTTCGCTGTCCTGTTGAAGGGTTAATGTGACTTACTTTCTATACACAGGTGTCACAACGCACAGGTGTTCTACTAATGACCCATTGTTTTATGATGTTTGAGACCTTAAATTCATCTTCATCTTGCTTTTTTTTTTTTTTATCATTTTCTTCTGCTTACCAGTGTAAATGTTAAAGTTCTCCAGTCATGTTTTGTTTCATGAACATGTTTTATATTTATTTAAATTGAAATCAATACGCAACAATAGATATTTACAATTCACACATTGCAATATTTGTGAAAAGCGAGAATAAGATTTTTGATGACGTAGAAAACTTTGAACAGGTAATTAATCCACAGGTAATGTATTTATCAATTATCTGGCAAAACAGTTGCGCAGCTGTACCTCAGATTTACCTCATTTCCCCGTGCAGTCACGCAGTGGTAAAAGTAGTATGTCATGCAAATAATACTAATTTATGTTTACATACACACGCCCAGTAATCGACGTCATCAGCAGGTGCACGAGATGCATCCGTAACGAAGATTTGTCTCGACTCGGTAGGTAAACACACGCATTTCAGCTCTAATTCTCAGTCAATAAAGATATAATTGTGCCTTAAAGTATTGCAATCGATGGTAAAAGACTCGGTTAATATTAACTTCTGCTAATACTTAGCGAATTGAGAGCAGAATCAAAGAAAGTTAAAAATGAAAAAACTCCGCTGAGAATCATCTCGCTAAAATAACTTTCTTTGATTCTGCTCTCAATTCGCTAAGTATTAGCAGAAGTGAATATTAACCGTGTCTTTTTACCATTGATTGCGATACTTTAGGCATAATTATATCTTTATGGACTGAGAATTAGAGCTGAAATGCGTGTGTTTACTTACCGAGTCGAGACAAATCTTCGTTACGGATGATCATCTCGTGCACCTGCTGATGACGTCGATTACTGGGCTGTAACTTAGTAGCAGTTTTAAATATGTGTTTCTCTCCGGGACTATCAAGAATTGTTTATTCAATTTTATATGATGTTTAAGAGTTAAATTTTTTAATTGATAATACTACAAAAAGGGTGGCCATTCATCTTTAAGTATCTCTGACTATCTCTGCGGTTGCTTTTGCTGGTACTGTGGTTTCAAAAGATTCTATGGCTTTCTTTGCTGTTGCTATGGACTCGGGAGAATTTTCAGATGCTGTAACGTTTAATACAGGAGATTCAGCGGTTGCTTTTGCTGGTACTGTGGTTTCAAAAGATTCTATGGCTTTCTTTGCTGTTGCTATGGACTCGGGAGAATTTTCAGATGCTGTAACGTTTGATTCAGGAGATTCTGCTGTTGCTGTTACTATGGATTCATGAGATACTGGTGTTGCTGTTGTTATGGGTTCTGGAGATTCTGCTATTGCTGTTACTTATGGATTCATGAGATACTGGTGTTGCTGTTGTTCTGGGTTCAGGAGATTCTGCTGGGATTCAATGAGATACTGATGTTGCTGTTGTTATGGGTTCAGGAGATTCTTCTGGTGCTGTTTGCTATATATTCAAGAGATTCTATTGTTGCTGTTACTAAAGATTAATGAGAATTTGCTGTTGATATGTATTAAGTATATGTTGCTGTGGAATCAGGAGATGCTGATGTTGTTGTTATTGTTGATTCAAAAGATTTTGCTGCTTGCTGCTAACTTAGTTGGTGGGGATGAGCTTGAACATTTATATTTATATACTTAACGCCATTAAAAAAAAGTACAATTTTGTTATTTTGTGTTTATTTCCAAGATCGATTGTAGTTGTTATGTACATGCTAGAAATTATCCACATTCCCTATAAATCTGGTGACCGATCAAATTTATATAAATGAAAGAAGTAAAATCGGAATTATGCAAATCGATCTTGGAGACATTTAAATTAAAAATAAACACAAAATAAAAAAAACTTTTAATGGTGTTAAGTATATTATCGACTATGCCTGTTAATCGTCTTCTACTACAAAATACTGCCTGCTGCAGCTGATAAGAAGAGTTAATCTACAGTCTGAATCTTATATTTGTTTTTTTAATTTGGTTGTGGGTGGAGATGCAATGGTGCAGATTAATTGCACATCAGCTACAGCATCAGATAGTCAGGGTCTGGATAGCTTTAAATCCTATTACAACCTCCATTAATTCGGAAAATATATCACTCCCAGTCATAAATAAAATACCGGTATCTGAAATTATCAAATTATTGTAAAAATCTACATATTTTTTTTTGTATGAATGAAGTATTGTATAATCTTACAGTGTACAACATTTTCCCAGACTCATATATATATCTATCCACTTTCAATAAACACTTCCAATGCATTCTTGTTTAACGGCTCATCAACAGAGTTTAGATTATTTCGAGTCACCTTAGAGAGAGGGAAAGGGATACCATAGGAATCTGGGAACTCTAACAATCCAATAGATTAACTTGCACTGATGACCGCGCTGGTTATCGTCTCCATCCGACCAACGAGGCAAAGAAGTTATTTCCAGCCGACGGACAAGGCGAACGGAAGTGCCTTGCCGAAGGACACAAAGAAATATTTTCGGAATACCTTTTTTCTTTTAATAATTTCCTAAACTCATATTGAAGTATTCCATCACATGTCACTATTGTTTCTATCACACATGGCCCTCTTACCACCCATACCTTCCTGACCCAAGACCCTGGACTGGAGACAAACCTAGGGGTTGAGATTATTTAAAAATAATGATATGCACTTTGCAAGAAATATGCAGTCTCAATTTTTGTCTTTTGATTATATGCTAGTTAATGGTTGATGGTAGATTTTGTTCTGCATTGCCACATATACCATGCATCATTTTAGTAAATGTAGCAGTGATTTAGTCTGGAATGAAAGTCTGAGAAATCGAAATATTGGGGATGTTTGGTTTTATTATAGGGTTAAAGATTAGAGATGTACGGTTTTATTATAGGGTTTATTATATAACTTAAGCATCAGTGATACAAAATCAATGGAGAGATTATCTGTCTGGCTCTGTAAATTACTACTGTCCTTGTGTAATGGATATAAATGATTCAGTTGGGGTTTGTTTCCCCAGAACAATATATAAGAAGGTCTTATAGCATCACTGTAGTTTCATTAAATACTGATAGAACCTTTTATTTCTGGTAATCAAACCATTTGTTGTATTGTGGATATATTTTGTGGTTGCTGATACCCGTGTGTTGTTTGTGGGTGCTGATATTTTTGTGATGTATTAATGGATATATTTTGTGGGCTGCCCCTTATACCATGTTTTGTGAAGTTGTCAGTGGTGTAACTGTGGCTGCCCCTAATATCATGTTTTGTGACATTGTCAATGGTGAAACTGTGGCTGCCCCTTATACCATGTGACATTGTCAATGGAGCTGTGGCTGCCCCTTATACCATGTTTTGTGACGTTGTCAATGGTGAAACTGCAGCTGCCCCTTATACCATGTTTTGTGACATTGTCAATGGTGAAACAGTGACTGCCCCTAATACCATGTTTTGTGACATTGTCAATGGTGAAACTGTGACTGCCCCTTATACCATGTTTTGTGACATTGTCAATGGTGAAACTGTGGCTGCCCCTAAAACCATGTTTTGTGACATTGTCAATGGTGAAACTGTGACTGCCCCTTATACCATGTTTTGTGACATAGTCAATGGTGTAACTGTGGCTGCCCTTTATACCATGTTTTGTGACATAGTCAATGGTGTAACTGTGGCTGCCCTTTATACCATGTTTCGTGACATAGTCAATGGTGTAACTGTGGCTGCCCTTTATACCATGTTTTGTGACATTGTCAATGGTGAAACTGTAGCTTTCCCTTATACCATGTGTTGTGACATTGTCAATGGTGAAACTGTGACTGCCCCTTATACCATGTTTTGTGACATTGTCAATGGTGAAACTCTGGCTGCCCCTTATACCATGTTTTGTGACATTGTCAATGGTGAAACTGTAGCTTTCCCTTATACCATGTTTTGTGACATTGTCAATGGTGAAACTGTGACTGCCCCTTATACCATGTTTTGTGAAGTTGTCAATGGTGAATCTGTGACTGCCCCTTATATCATGTTTTGTGACATTGTCAATGGTGAAACTGTGACTGCCCCTTATACCATGTTTTGTGACATTGTCAATGGTGAAACTGTGACTGCCCCTTATATCATGTTTTGTGACATTGTCAATGGTGAAACTGTAGCTTTCCCTTATACCATGTTTTGTGACATTGTCAATGGTGAAACTGTGACTGCCCCTTATACCATGTTTTGTGAAGTTGTCAATTGTGAATCTGTGACTGCCCCTTATATCATGTTTTGTGACATTGTCAATGGTGAAACTGTGACTGCCCCTTATACCATGTTTTGTGACATTGTCAATGGTGAAACTGTGACTTCCCCTTATATCATGTTTTGTGACATTGTCAATGGTGAAACTGTGGCTGCCTCTATACAACATAATACAACACAAAGATATCAGCACCCACAAAATATATCCAATAATACATCACAAAGACATCAGCACCCACAAAATATATCCAATAATACAACACAAAGACATCAGCACCCACAACATGTATCCAATAATACAACACAAAGACATCAGCACCACAGTTACACCATTGACAATGTCACAAAACATAGTATAAGGGGCAGCCACAGCTCCATTGACAATGTCACATGGTATAAGGGGCAGCCCACAGTTTCACCATTGACAATGTCACAAAACATGGTATAAGGGGCAGCCACAGTTACACCATTGACAACTTCACAAAACATAGTATTAGGGGAATCCACAGTTTCACCATTCATAACTTCATGAAACATGGTATTAGGGGCAGCCACAGTTTCACCATTTATAACTTCATGAAACATGGTATTAGGGGAATCCACAGTTTCACCATTCATAACTTCATGAAACATGGTATTAGGGGAATCCACAGTTTCACCATTCATAACTTCATGAAACATGGTATTAGGGCCAGCCACAGTTTCACCATTTATAACTTCATGAAACATCTTATGAAGGGAATCCACAGTTTTACCATTCGCAACTTTAAAAAACATAGTATTAGGGGAAGCCATAGTTTCACCATTCATAACTTCATAAAACATGGTATGAGGGGAATCCACAGTTTCACCATTTATAACTTCATGAAACATGTTATGAGGGGAATCCACAGTTTTACCATTCGCAACTTTAAAAAACATAGTATTAGGGGAAGCCATAGTTTCACCATTCATAACTTCATAAAACATGGTATGAGGGGAATCCACAGTTTCACCATTTATAACTTCATGAACATGTTATGAGGGGAATCAACAGTTTTACCATTCGCAACTTTAAAAAACATAGTATTAGGGAAGCCATAGTTTCACCATTCATAACTTCACAAAACATGGTATCAGGGGCAGGCACAGCACTCAAAAAATGTGGTATTGTTTCACCCTTTTACAACTTCACAAACATGGTACTTAGGAAAGCCACATTTTCAGGTCCATGTAGACAAAGACCAAGTCAGTTATAACGAAAATGCGAAGTAAGCTCATTTCCACATTGACTGTAAATCGATCGGTACTGTAGTACTCATTATTCTATCTTTGTGCTGACTGGCTCCTACCAACTGTTTCATGTCTTACTGCAGACTGGTATGCTGGCTGGTTCCACGTTTCCACCAACTGTTTGATGTATTCTGCTGGTAATTGGCACTACAAATAACGAATTACCTGTTCATTCACTGGAGCTTGTTGCTGAATTCCTACTAATGGTTCAATAGTTAGCTTAATTATGTTGAGCTGTTTACAGGTTATTATAACGTTATAAGAACATTCTGATTATGGTACAGAAAATAGGAATTATTATAGTTTATTATTTAGCTTGGTGGATAAGCCTTGTGCTTTATAGCTCCAGAACTCAAAACCACTTCGGGGGCATTTTTCCCTTACAATGACATTTTTTGTTAAATTATTTACCCGTACTAAACCACTAAGGTATATCTGAATCACCCGATGACTGGGACATTTCTTGCCAGTCCACATAAAACAGCAACAAAAAAAAGGAAAATCCATTTTATTTTATTTTTATTTGGGGATAGAAAATGTTTTCCTAACTGCTTTGCAATTAGGGTATGATGAATGAAGAAGTACACCAGACATATCTAGTATCAGTGCTGCTGGTGTTGAAGTATAAGCGATGTTACACCACAAATTGTAGCATGTGAAGGCTAGGTGGTGATTGAGGGCAGCTGCTTCCAACCTCTGGCTGCCTCTAGTGGCTGCAGTCCGCTTCATTATATGTGGTGCTACTGTTTTAAATTGGATGGAAATTCATTATTGACAATAATTCCTCTCAAGTTTTAATTGGATCTAGTTCTTTAACTGTGTTAAGGTAACTGTGTTTGTTAGAGCAGCTAAAAAACAGTAATGGTAAAAATAATTGTTCAACCATATCACTGCTATAGACCTAATAATAAACAGATTGGACACAACGAAAATTATCTAAATTTCACGTGGCACAGTGCGAAAATTTCACGAATTATTTCCCAAATTTAAACACATACATCATGAATAGTTTTATAGATACAAATTCCATTCATGCCAAATCCCATCAGAAATTTTATTTTCTTTCCAATGGTAGTATTTTTCTTTCTCTTACATTTAGAGCAAAAAAGGAGTTTGAAGGAAACTTTGACTATGTCAAAAGTTTGATTTTTAAGAGAAAGGCGAAAAATGATGACATTTTTAACTTTAAACATTTTTTTATACAATTTCTTATTTTCAAAATAAATATAAATTCTTATAATCCCGTTTTGCTATTCACTATGAATCTTTTGAATGTATTCTCATCAAAATCAGTGAATAATTGAGAGAGGAGATGGAAGGAAAAGTTAAGGTGCCACATGATATTTTGGTTACTTCAATGGTTGATAGGAAGTTTCCTATCTGTTTATAAACACATGTCTGTGACCATATTAACCATTACTAGGATCAAGTGCTGTGGGTTTTCACATTTATTCTACGGCATAATAAGTGAGATGTTTTTCTCTTCAATTTCATCTAATATATATGAAAAATATTAAAGAAAAACTGCAAAACAAATCAGAGGTAATTGAAAAGATAATTAATGCAACCCCAAGGCTTGTAATTTCAAAACAACATTTAGCAATTTTTCTATGATTGTATAACAATGTTTTAAATCAACAGCAATGTAAACAAAATTCTCAGTGATTTCCCTTTGTTTTGTTAAAATGCGAATCAGTGCTTATATTTATAATATTTGGAAGAATGACAATACTAAAAACATGCAAGGGAGAATACTGTCAGTGTTTTTTCAGACTGGAATAGTGTTTTCTATTGAAACACATTGGATGCATGCGCGGTAGTTCTGTCTCCTTAAATATTGAATTTTATTCGAAATAAGACGCTTTTTTTTCTCAATAAAATGTATCAAATGAATGTAAACATTTTGTCTCATGTTTTATTGGAATTTAAATTGTGTATAATTAGGTGTTTCTTTATTCCTGTATTTATAAAATGCTCAGCACTACCTATATTATGGTGAACATTTGTCAAACTATTTTTCTTTTGCTTCTCATGTTTTATTTGGGAGTAATGTTGTATTGATAGGTGTTAATTAACATGCTATTTGAAGTTTTGAATTTCATTTCACTTAATGAGCGAATTTGATACTACAATTAAGTTCAGGTGTAAGGTATTTGCATACCTGTGTAAGGTATTTGCACACCTGTGCAGTGCAGACACATTTTGGGTGGTCAATTTTGAAATTAGTCATGTTTGATATAAAATAAAACATGTGGAACAATGTATATAATTATGAAGGTACATAGTTGAACCATGTATAGATGAAGGTACATAGTTGAACCATGTATAGATGAAGGTACATAGTTGAACCATGTATAGATGAAGGAGCCTGGCCGGACCTTTCATATCTTAAGGTTCCTGGTTGGACCATGTATAGGTTAAGGTACTTGGTTGGACCATTTATAGATGAAGGTACTTGGTTGGACCATGGATAGATAAAGGTACTTGGTTGGACTATGTATATATGAAAGTACTTGGTTGGGCCATGCATATATGAAGGTACTTGGTTGGACCATGGATATATAAAGGTACTTTGTTGGACATAATGGATATATGAAGGTACTTGGTTGGACCATTGATAGATGAAGGTACTTGGTTGGACCATTGATATATGAAGGTACTTGGTTGGACCATCGATAGATGAAGGTACTTGGTTGGACCATGGATAGATGAAGGTACCTGGCTGGACTTTGTTTAGATCCAGGTACTTGGTTGGACCATAAATAAATTAAGGAAGTTTTTTTTTAAAGGAAGACGAGTACATGCTAGTCTTCTATAATGGTACAACACTATAACATACCTGTAATTAGACGAGGTTAATAGTCTGCAACTTTGCGGGGGAGTGGTATACCTTTTTTCTAAATGTATGTGCTCAAGATTAGAATTAAATACAAGTACAGATGGTATATGTATTGCTTATGGTAATTTGTTGGTAATGGCTGTTCAATACAGACAATGTCAGACGTTTTGTTTGGACTGTATGCAGTTACTGCTTAGTTTGCAGTTTTCATCTCTAATATGTACAGATGACAGTATGTATGCTTCTACAGACATGTCATTATGCATTTCATAATATACACATGATGCATTTGTGTTTATTGAATCTGTTGGCAGTTTTGTAGATATGTTTATGTTAGAATATAAGATTAACTGCTCATAGGTGGTTATGTGTTAATAATGGATTGTTGGTAATGGTTGCTTAATACAGACATGTACTGTGATGGTTGCTTAATAATTGTTGTATTTGGACTGCATGAAGTTTCTTTGTAATTGCACCTTCATCTATATAGACTGCAGTATTAGTAGGAACAATGAACAATGTTTGTTTTAATCTTCAGTAACTGATTATCAAAAGTGGTTTAATAGAAATTTGATAATCAACAAGAAAACAGGAAAAAATATAATTGGTGCATTTCATTTGATATTTATATAGGTTTTAAGTATATAAAATATGCGCGTGAAGCACGTGAAACAGGATTCAGAAAAAACACACACTTTCTTATTGACTGTTTCGAAATGAATGTGTGAATATTTGATTGCAGGCGATATATACTGTAGTAGGCTGTCAACATTTAAGCAAAAACATGCAAAGGAGGCTAGAATTTCATTGGAGGATGTTTAATAGAAGTTAGATATTTTTATGGACTTAATTACCAGAAGTGTATTCTTTGAAAAAATGATACTGGTTATATATGCATTGAACTTCATGCTTAGTGGAGAGAAATCTATTGTTGTTTAGTGTAAAAAATGTTGCAATAATAGACAATATTGATTCACTCTGGAGCAATGAAATATCAGAATAATTAACTGGAGAGGCTTATTGTGACTGGAAAACTAGTATTAAATTAAATGTACAAGTGTGAATAATGTTTCCCCTACATGGAAAAGACGCTGTATGGTTTAGAATACAAAAGGTGAGTTAAGTCATCAGATGCTGAGTGAACAACTGAATGCAGCCTGATTTAAGATTATTTTAAGTAATATTGTTTCTTCGAAATATTATTTAAAATTGTATTAACCTGTTTTATGTAAAATATAGAGGAGTATTATAAAAAGTATGTAATACGGTTTCAAAGATGTAATTTGGTTGGTCAGGTTGTCCTGAAAAATATTGGAAGATGCCTATAGTTGTTTAGTCAATTAGATCATCGTTACAGAGACCTTGACATAGTATTCATAAATGTCTCGATTTCTACTTTGACAAATCTTCATGAAACTTCATAGATATGTTCATTGACCTGGTATGTTGATAAAATACCTTTTATTTTTAGGGCCAGTAACATATTTCCCCTAATAGTAGCACCTGGGAGCTATGCAAAATGCCAAACAATTATTAGGGTTTTGCAAAAGATGGAAAATGTATTGATTTTTAGCTCTACTGGCCGGCGAGCTTATACGATCCCTTTTCGTCCGTCGTCCGTCTGTTAGCAATTTTATAAAATCGACATCTCCTTTGAAACTGCTTGAAGGTTTTTGATGAAACTTCATCACAATGTTACTTGGGAGGGCCCCTCTCAGATTTGTGTTTTTCATGGTCGCCAGTCATCCAAGATGGCCGCCATGGCTAAAACTAGGTAAAATTTAAGGAATTTTCAAACGACATCTCCGAAACCACTTATTCCATTATTGTGAAATACCATAAACATGTTCCTTGGGTTGGCTTTTATCAAGTTTGTGTTTTTCATTATCGTCGAATAATCAAAATGGCCGCCACGGCGACACAAAGTTTACATATAGTTATATAGGAAAAGGCTAAAAATGACATCTTCTTTGAAACCACTTGAAGGATTTTGATGAAACTTCATTACAATAATCTTTAGGATAGTCCCCCTCAGATTTTTGTTTTTTGCGGCCGCCAGTCATCCAAGATGGCCACCATGGCTAAAATTAGGTCAAATTTAAGGAAATTCCAAACGACATCTCCTTAGAAACCATTTATTCCATTCTTGTGCAATATCATAAACATGTTCCTTGGGTTAGCCTCTATCAAGTTTGTGTTTTTCGTTATCGTCGAATAATCAGAATGGCCGCCACAGCGATCCAAAGTTTACATAGAGTTATATAGGAAAAGGCTAAAAATAACATCTTCTCTGAAACCGCTTGAAGGATTTTGATGAAACTTCATTACAATGATCTTTAGGATAGTCCCACTCAGAATTTTTCGCGGCTGCCAGTCATCCAAGATGTCCGCCATGGTTAGAATTAGGTCAAATTTAAGGAAATTTCAAACAACATCTCCGAAACCTCTTATTCCATTCTTGTGAAATATCATAAACATGTTCCTTGGGTTGGCCTCTATCAAGTTTGTGTTAATCGTTATCGTCGAATAATCAGAATGGCCTCCACAGTGATCCAAAGTTTACATAGAGTTCTATAGGAAATTGTTAAAAATTACATCTTCTCTGAAACCGCTTGAAGGATTTTGATGAAACTTAATCACAATGATCTTTGGGTTAGTCCGCCTCAGATTTGTGTTTTTGGGGCCTCCAGTCGTCCATGATGGTCACCATGGCTAAACTTAGGTCAAATTTAAGGACATTTATCAAACGACATATTACCACTTATTCCATTCTATTTAAATATCATATACATGTTCCTGTTGTTGGCCTCTTATCAAGTTTGTGTTTTTCGTTGTCGTCAAATATTCAAAATGGCTACCACCATAACCCAAAATTTACATAGAGTTATATATAGGAAACATGTTTCTTGGGTTGGCCTCTATCATGTTTATGTTTTTGAATCACATCATACCAGTAGAGTGTCTACAGGCCCACTTGGGCCTCTTGTTTATTTTATTTTTGTTTTTGGATACAAAATGTATGGAATTTTGAAGGTGAGGTTGGAGGCACTTCTATTACGGGAGGTGCTACTGTTAGGGGAAATATGGTAGGTTAACATTACGTGGTCCTGACTTAATTCTATTAAGAAATGTGGAGGCTTATATTAGCATGATTTTATAACAGATATTTTGACAATAAAACACGTTTAAAAACATTTTTACTGAAAAAATGCGATAACCTGTTATGCAAAATTTTTAAGCCGAAATTAAGGTTTTATTTCATACCCCAGCCAAGCCCATTTTTGCTTCTTGGAGAAGGTTGGATGGGGTATGAAAGTTAATATTGAAGGTCAATTTTTTAATGACATTTGAAAATGTGTTATGGTACCTCAACATCTACTCTTCATGCAGCTGTGTGGTGATGTTCAATATGCTGTTTTAGGGACAGTATGTAAAGGTCAAGGGCATGACGCCAAAAATGCTTACACTCAATCCGTATGTTTTGTCAGTTATCTGGTTTAGTCAATCATGTGATAATATCAAACTTGACTTTTCGGCTTTTCGCCACAAAACTTTTCATTTATTTAATAAAAGGAATTGCATATTTTCACAGGAAAATGAAATTTTAATTGAATAGGAGACTGTTTCAATAGGGTAGCCAAGTTAGTAAAGTAATCTGCACTTATTGATAGTTTTAATATAATATTTGTTTTGCCTATGTACGGTCGAGATCTAGCTCAAACTCTGACACCCTGTGTACCACTGTTGTTTGTCTATTTACAGTTACGCGTGATGGAACAACAGCTAGCCGCTGTCAACTGGAAACCTGATGAACTTGAAAGACGGGTACATGAACTGGAGCAACAGTGCAATACGAAGGACAACGAGATACGTGACCTTCACACACAGGTCGAGGAACAGGTACGTGTTGGTAGGAGAGAATCAAGCTTATTTACCATTGTGAATATTAGTCCACCACACCAGTTGAAGATAGTGGCCGCTAGCTCATAATTCTGAACACTAACTAAAGTAAACCATTTCTGATTTTTAAAAACATTTACGCGAAAACTATAGGCAGCTTAGAAGATTGTGACAGCTTTAAGGTCACTCGGGTCAAGGTCACTGATAGTTTTAAAATATAAAATGGTTTCTGAGTGAAATGTTGAGCTAAAAACAAGATATATTGGCACACAACTTAGTTTGTTGATAGTTAATGTGGGAAGGAAGCTTGGGATTACATTTGAGGTCACTGGGGTCAAGGTAAAGGTCACTGTTACTGAAAAATGGTTTCTGCTCAATTACTTTAATAACATTGAAGATAAATCGGTCAAAACTTATGAATAGATAGGTAGCTTTTGTAAAAAAGGCAGTTTGAAATTAGGCAAGAGGTCACTGGGTCCAAGGTCATAAAATGGAAAGGTTTCAGCTCAAAACTTACTTGTGTATAAGATTGATTGAGGACATTTTGGTGTTTAGGTGACTCTTATGGTAAGCAAGCTTGAGAGTTTTATGAGATCACTTCTGTCAATGGCAGTGCCACTGCTACTAAAAAAATAAAACAGTAATTTGAGCTACAATTTGTCATTTTCAATTTATTATAATTATATAATCATAAAGTTGCATGAATTATATTTCATTTGCTACTTCCAACCAACATTCGGATTTGTAACCGGAGGCCCCGGGTTCAATCCTCCGTGGTGCCACTGAGTTCCGTCGATGTGTTCTTGGGCAAGACACTTTACCTTAGCCTCGTCCGTCGGATGGGGACGTAAACCGGGCGGTCCCGTGTATCGGTCTATCCTCCTAGCACGTTAAAGAACCATAGGAATCTATTCGATTATAAGAGTAGGGCAGGTTCCCGGATTCCTATGTATCCTTCCCCTCTCTCTGGGGCGGCTCTAAATAACCTATACTGTGTTGATGAGCCGTTAAACAACATTCAATTCAATTCAATTCCAACCAACATTGTATTTAATGTAAACCTGATTAATTTCATATTTTCACTGAAATAAATTGCCCTATGGAAAACCTGGTTTTCGTGGAATTTCCACATTTCTTATTAATATTTGTCTGGCTATCATAATGGTAGTTCTGTATATTGAATAATTGTTACATGTGGATAAACTTACATCAACACAATCAGACACGAAGCCATTAGACATTGATATTGGTCAAATGTTCTTGAGAATCATCTTCTTATTACTCAAAATAAATATCGCGCCTAAGTCACATTTTGTAAAAAGCGTTTTACACATCCCATTTTGCAATTTGCATTTCGCAGTTCACATGAAGCACACTGACTCTGTAAGTTTAAACTTTCAGATTTTCTGGACTAGCTCCAAGCAACATGTAGTGTATGTATTATTAATAGGGAGTAATGTACACTTTTCATCAAAAACAGCATGAAACTGTAGGAATGTTTCTGTATTGTTAACTTCGAAACATGATTAGTTTGTAACAAAAGAAACCTTCCTTCTGAATAATATGATCTCTGTAGAATGGTCATGTATATTGGATTTCAATTGTTAATATAAAAACAGTTAGGCCAAAAAAACAAAACAGGTGTGTTTCCTATTGCATGCTCTAAAAAAAATAGGGTAGGTCGGTAGGGATTTTTTTTTTTTTTTTTAATTTTTTTTTTTTGTAGCAAGATAGTGTGGGATTCTACATGTATTTATCTCATAAACCCCACACAAGTTGATAATACAACTGAACGTTTCTCTGTTATGTCAGTTTACCTGGATATATTTTGATAAATCATTGTTCAGAACAAATTAAAAAAAAAAAAAAAAGTTTTAGGATGTTCTCCTTAAAAATAGGGTCGGTCGGGCCACCGGAAACACAGGTATTTTTTTTGGCCTTACTTCTGTTACAAAAAAAAATCATTCTGGGGTTGGATGGCCACAAATCTGGAATCATTGATTGGTACTGTGGGAATGCTCATAAATGTCTGGGTGTAACTCTAGGTTCAAGTGGACGACTGTAATAAACTACATTAACATCCTTCACAAAACAAACTTGTTGGTTAATGAATTACTTCTGATGTCCCAGATGTTGTTTTTGATATTGATTGCAGAAAATAACTCCCATGTATGTTGTTGTTCAGCTGTTATGCAATGCAGGTAATTATGTCCTTAGGCCACATAGGTTGTCACTAACTGTTAACTGTTAACAAAAAACTTTACTATTGAATATGTACAATTTCATATTGAATCAGTGACTGCCATACTGAATAAGTAGACCACCATACTGAATATGTAGATTGCCAAACTGAATAAGAAGACTATGTTACAGAATAAGTAGGCTTTCATACCAAATAAGTAGACTTCCAAACTGAATAAGAAGAGTACGTTACAGAATAAGTAGGCTTTCATACCAAATAAGTAGACTTCCAAACTGAATAAGAAGACTACTGGTTGGTTGGCAGGCATGATGTTTTACATCATTTTCGGCATATTTCGGGCTATGACGGTCAGTGTTTTTTTTGTGGTGTAGGCAGACCAGCCCCTTTTTCCTGGATAGAACCAGTACTGTATACCTCCTACCATAAATAAAAAGACTAACTTTCTGAACTAATAAAACCGCATTGCATGTATGTGCTGAGAGACTGTGCTATCATGTGACTAGTATCGTGTTTATGGTAACTCTACTAAACCACTGTATCCATGTATTCCCCAGAGACAACTCAGAGCCCAGGATGCCAGAAATGTGGAAGAGAAGGCAGCTAGGATCAAGGGCTGGGTCACAAACAAACTCATGCAGGTATGTATGTACAAAATGTGAACTCTCGTGACAAAATACAAGCACATAGAGATGGCCTCTGTGTGACAAAATCATTTGGGAGTCATACATGTAAAAAATACACAAAACTTTAATATTTATAGCCCCGCTTTTACAAAGTGAAGTGGGGGCGATATAGGAATCACGTTGTCCGTAATGTCTCGTCCCGTAACACATTTTTGTCCCATCCTGTCCCGTCGCATCGCATCTAGTCCTGTAACTTATTTACTTGTATTCCTCAAACACTTTTGAATGGGTTGTTCCCAAACTTCATATAAACATAACAACTGATGTTCCTCTACATCACCCATTGTTGGTTGCCTAATTTATTACAGAATTATGGCCCTTTGTTTGACTTAGAATTTAAGCGGGGGTATTCATCACCTTCAGTGATAGTTCTAGTTGGGACTAGTAATCTTTTCTTTTATCAAATTATGCTATTCAAATGTTCCAATGTCTTATTCTAACATTCAGTGAAAGAATATTCTTACAGTTGTGCCAGTGAAAATTTAATTCCAGTTGGCATATGAATTAGCATATAGATGTTAACAAATTGTTTGATTTATGCAGCATCACACACTGTCAGTATTTAATGCCATCTTCAGTTGGAGCAGCAGAACCATGAACTGCAAATAAAGAATGAGATGCTATCAGATCAGGTGGAAACACTGAGAGACAGACTTCAGTCTCTGCCTGCCTTCGCTGCCAAACACATTTTCAGGGCATCTCAACAGGTACATATTTTCTCCCAACGTAGTTGTATGACCTTACACTTGTTGAATAAGCTACGAATGATGAAATGAGGTTTAACATCTGGGTAACACATCATATTAGGTTATATTGGGACAGCAACCTCGGAGGGAGGTGAGATTAAGAAAGAAGATTCCCATCAGACTTTCCTCCGCCAGGAAGTGAACCCATTTGGGGCAGATGCTTGTAACTCTAAAACACAGCGCCTCCGTGGTAGAGGGGTTAACAATGTTTGCATTGTAAACCTTCTTGCCTTTCACCCCTGCGGGTTCAAACCCACTGGGTCCTCAACTTGTAAGAAAGTGTTCGATTCTTACGGATGGTGGGAGGTATAAAGTACTGGTTCTACCCAGAAAAAATGGGGTGGTCTGCTTCTACCATAAAAAAATAATCGACCGTCAAATATGGCCTTAAGTATGCTAAGAATGATGTAAAACACCATTCAAACAAGGGCATGAATTTGCTGTCCAGGAATATGTGTTACACCCACAACCTCTTGGTGTCCAACTTTTAAATTTTAATTCATTTTAATGTCATCAGTAGTAAATGAAAAGGACCTAATCAGCTGTATTATAGTAAAAGGACAAGATAATATTGAAATGTGAAAGGCCCTAAAAAGACAAACATAATTTCATGAATTTTAAGATGTAACTCTGGACACAAAAAAAATAAATATATAATACAGGCAAAGCGTTATAACCACCACGTGGTATTGTTGTTAAATTTCCCGACTTGCCACTAATGGCGTGCCTCGAAATGAAAACGAAAGTAGATGAGTCGATACAAAACAAAAGTTTGGTGCGTAACATTTTGACACCATAAATGACAAACAAAATTGCTGTTGAACGTACCTACTTGTGTTGTCAAAGTATGTTAAAATTTATTCCCACCATTAAAAGTGTGTATAGGTTGTTTAGCTCTATGCATACAATCTGTCTAAAACTTACAGCAACCTGTTTTTATTTGTTTATATAGGCATAACTCACTTGGACCCGAAATGTTACGCCCAATTTTATTTTTCCTGAAGATGATTGATTACTGCATCAAAAACGTAAAACAATTCATTTTTTCAATGTTTAATATATAAAAACATATTCATGTACAACAATCTTCTGAAAACAGAATAAAAACAGCTTTGTTTTCATTTTCTGATTGCTGAAGAAAACCAAGCCATCATTTTGTTAGTGCAAATGTCCAGTTTTTTTTGGTATTATTCAGACTGAATTGACACTCCCAAACATATTCTCACATTGAGAAACCACTAATTTATCTCACATATGTAAATATGTGATATGTAAGCAAAAATCATTCTAATTTTTTTTTAATTTCCATCTAAAACTTTAAAAAGTCAGGAATGTAACACATATTCCTGGACAGTGAATTCATGCCCACAAACAAACAAACAAACGCACAGTGCCTTACAAGGCCGCTAAAAACTTAGACATTCAGCTGCAGTGGACTTGAATTCCACAGGACTCTGGCTCAAGCCTCTTTGGTGCCACTGAGTTTCCGGGCTCAAGCCTCTTTGGTGCCACTGAGTTTCCAGGCTCAAGCCTCTTTGGTGCCACTGAGTTTCCGGACTCAAGCCTCTTTGATGCCACTGAGTTTCCAGGCTCAAGCCTCTTTGGTGCCACTGAGTTTCCAGACTCAAGCCTCTTTGATGCCACTGAGTTTCCAGACTCAAGCCTCTTTGATGCCACTGAGTTTCCGGGCTCAAGCCTCTTTGGTGTCACTGAGTTTCCGGGCTCAAGCCTCTTTGGTGTCACTGAGTTTCCAGGCTCAAGCCTCTTTGGTGCCACTGAGTTTCCAGACTCAAGCCTCTTTGGTGCCACTGAGTTTCCAGGCTCAAGCCTCTTTGGTGCCACTGAGTTTCCGGGCTCAAGCCTCTTTGGTGCCACTGAGTTTCCAGGCTCAAGCCTCTTTGGTGCCACTGAGTTTCCAGACTCAAGCCTCTTTGGGTGCCACTGAGTTTCCAGGCTCAAGCCTCTTTGGTGCCACTGAGTTTCCAGGCTCAAGCCTCTTTGGTGCCACTGAGTTTCCAGGCTCAAGCCTCTTTGGTGCCACTGAGTTTCCGGGCTCAAGCCTCTTTGGTGCCACTGAGTTTCCGGGCTCAAGCCTCTTTGGTGCCACTGAGTTTCCGGGCTCAAGCCTCTTTGGTGCCACTGAGTTTCCAGGCTCAAGCCTCTTTGGTGCCACTGAGTTTCCAGGCTCAAGCCTCTTTGGTGCCACTGAGTTTCCAGGCTCAAGCCTCTTTGGTGCCACTGAGTTTCCGGGCTCAAGCCTCTTTGGTGCCACTGAGTTTCCAGGCTCAAGCCTCTTTGGTGCCACTGAGTTTCCAGGCTCAAGCCTCTTTGGTGCCACTGAGTTTCCGGGCTCAAGCCTCTTTGGTGCCACTGAGTTTCCGGGTTCAAGCCTCTTTGGTGCCACTGAGTTTCCGGGCTCAAGCCTCTTTGGTGCCACTGAGTTCTGGGCTCAAGCCTCTTTGGTGCCACTGAGTTTCCAGGCTCAAACCTCTTTGGTGCCACTGAGTTTCCAGACTCAAGCCTCTTTGGTGCCACTGAGTTTCCAGGCTCAAACCTCTTTGGTGCCACTGAGTTTCCAGACTCAAGCCTCTTTGGTGCCACTGAGTTTCCGGGCTCAAGCCTCTTTGGTGCCACTGAGTTTCCGGGCTCAAGCCTCTTTGGTGCCACTGAGTTTCTGGGCTCAAGCCTCTTTGGTGCCTCCGAGTTTCCGGGCTCAAGCCTCTTTGGTGCCACTGAGTTTCGTCAGTATGTACTTTAGTAAATACTTTACCTTAGCCTCATGTTAAATGGGGATGTTTATAGGGCAGTCCCCTGTATCAGAGTCTGTCCTCCGAGCATGTTAAAAGAACCATAGGAGTCTATTCTTTAGTAAGAGGATTGCAAATTCCCAGATTAGTAGGACAGATTTCCAGATTAGTAGGACAGATTTCCAGATTAGTAGGACAGATTTCCCAGATTAGTAGGACAGATTTCCCAGATTAGTAGGACAGATTTCCCAGATTAGTAGGACAGATTTCCCAGATTAGTAGGATGGATTCCCAGATTAGTAGGACAGATTCCCAGATTAGTAGGACAAATTCCCAGATTAGTAGGACAGATTCCCAGATTTTTAGGACAGATTCCCAGGTTAGTAGGACAGATTCCCAGATTAGTAGGACAGATTCCCAGATTAGTAGGACAAATTCCCAGATTAGTAGGACAGATTCCCAGATTTTTAGGACAGATTCCCAGGTTAGTAGGACAGATTCCCAGATTAGTAGGGGACAGATTCCTAGATTAGTAGGACAGATTCCCAGATTAGTAGGACAGATTTCCCAGATTCCTTTGTATCATTCTCTGCTCTCTGAGGCGGCTCTAAATAATATGATGGTAAGCCAACAATTCAATTAAAGATCTTCTTTAGCTCAAATTAAATATAAGATATATTTTTCTGCCGACAGAAGATCTTTTGTTAGAAGCTCAGTGTTCATGTATTGCAAATTATGACATGGAAGTTAACAAATCCACAGCTCACATGCTGTGATCACAACCTAGCTTTGATGCATAGAAAATGTTATGAAAGATAAAAGATGTGTCCTTAAACAGCTGTTTGAAAATAATCACTTGTCATGCCTTTGTAGCATGAATAAATCAAGTGCATTTGCACAAATTCATAATACAGTATATCATATATACTGTAAAATAATTCACAAACATTTCATACAGGTATTTGATTAATTTTTGGTATTTTATTACCTGTATGTGAAGAAGTTTGCCTGTTGAGATAAAATATCAAGATTTTAATTATTTCCGTTTCATTTCAGGATGTCACCGATAGTTCACCTCCTCAGGAAAATAGCATTGCGTCAGAAATGTCAGCTTCATTGTCTCAGTCGCTATTCAGTCAATCAGAATCGAAGTACATACCACAATCTCAGGGAACTAGGGGTATAGATGAGAATGAGGCTGACGACAAAGACAATTTTGAAGAAATGTCGTCAAGACCAGTTTCAGAACTTTCGCATTCTGTTTCAAATTCAAGGTTAAAGGATGAAGAGTCTCGGCTGGTTTCCAGTGTGACTGGTTCCAGGCCTGAATCTGAATTAACAAACTCTAGACCAGTGTCTCAGTCAACATACCCAAGGCCGCGTAAAAGACCCTCATCCTCCATTATTGAAGCTCTGCAAATCGAGCAGGAACTGTTCAGTTACGGCCTTGATACTGGACTGCAAAGCCCTTTAAGTCGAGAAAGTCCCAGCCTAGATATTGACAGACAAGTTTCGGGAAACTCTAGCGATGACAGTATGTCAGATATTGACTATGACCCACTTTATCAGGAAGTTGATCAGAATCACGAGAGTACATATGAACCTAAAAGATCCTTGCCGCCTCAGATAAGGATCGAGCGTAAAATATTCCAGGAAGTGAACAGAATGGACTCGTTCGTCAGTTCCAGTAATGATAGCGAGGACATGCTGGAGCGGAATCAGCAAAAACACTTGTATGCTAACCTGGATAAACCCATTATGTCAGTTGAGCCAATCAGCAGAGGAATGGAGGTCGAACCTCAGGCTCGTAGTTCAGGAATTAGCTTGCCCCTTGAAGAGGAGATAATGTCGCCGATATATTCCTCGCCTATGACACTTACTCCCAGGTCACCTCGCTCACCCATTTCCATGTTAACTCCGCAGTTACCTGACCTTGTCACAACTCCCACTATGCAACGGCAGCAGCAGACGGCATATCCCCATATGCCGGGTACCAGTTCAAGCACTGTTTCGGCCATAGCAACACTACCTCGGCGACCACCACGTGATAGGAACCAACCGCCACCTGTTCAATTTGTTTATGAAGATTCTGTGATATCACAACTGGATGAACCAATCAGAAGTCAGTATGACAGTCAGGTGGTTGCTGCCGAAATACATAGTGCCCCGGCAACGGTAACTAGACAGTCTTCACAGGCAAATCAGACGGCTCCGAAAACCACCAGAGCAAGATTTAATACATGGGTAGGTTTCTTTATACAAAAAAGTTTTCTACTAATTCTAAAGGCTCCAAATCTCACATCTTTTGATACAATTTCTAATAATGCACCCTAGAATATATGTTTTTGTATCACAGAGATAATGTTAGTTCAGTGCTTTTAAAATTTTTGTCTCAAATATTTTGTTTTAATACTGTTGTGGAGAAAGCCCAGTACCTTGCAACCTAGGGTTTCATGTTCTTTGTAGGCACTGGGATTTGCTTTATAGATTCATGAAAGTTTACAATTCATTCTGAATCCTTCATTATATCCCTTTATTTGGCACAATATGGCAAGGGACCATAAAACATTTAATAAATTTGCCCCTAATTAGTCAGAAGAAAAAAAAAATCAAGTAGATTGTTTTCTGGAATTTACAGTTGGTAATGCATAGCAATTGCCACGGGTTGCAAACATTTTTCTGCACTCTACTAATTGGCCTCGGATTATTGCCAACTGCGTCACGCCTGTGGGCAGCAACTAGTATTATTTACCTGCTTCGTGTTCAAATAAACTATGAACACCTAATATAGGTTCTATATTGTACATATGAAGATTTTTTTGCAAATGTTGAGCTTTTGATGAGTATTACTCCTGTATTATAACAAAGGTTATAGTTGCTATAGAACTGGTTTTATTGTAGTACAAGTCACATCCACCCTTAGTACAAGTCACATCCACCCTTAGTACAAGTCACATCCATTCTTAGTACAATTCACATCCACCCTTAGTACAAGTCGCATCCACCCATAGTACAAGTCACATCCACCCTTAGTACAATTCACATCCACCCTTAGTACAAGTCACAACCACCCGTAGTGCAAGTCACATCAACCCATATTACAAGTCACATCCACCCTTAGTACAAGTCACATCCACCCATAGTACAAGTCACATCCACCCATAGTACAAGTCACATCTACCTGTAGTACAAGTCACATCCACCCTTAGTACAAGTCACATCCACCCACATCCACCCTTAGTACAAGTCACATCCACCCATAGTACAAGTCACATCCAACTGTAGTACAAGTCACATCCACCCATAGTACAAGTCACATCCACCCTTATTGTACAAGTCACATCCACCCTTAGTACAAGTCACATCCACCCATAGTACAAGTCACATCCACCCTTAGTACAAGTCACATCCACCCTTAGTACAAGTCACATCCACCCTTAGTACAAGTCACATCCACCCTTAGTACAAGTCACATCCACCCTTTAACAGTAACTTTTTATAAAATGTTCATCACATTCACAATTCAAACTTTTAGTTCATGTTTCCATGGCCAGGATAGTAAAAATGCTGGATCTAGAAAGTTCTCGCCTCTCACTGCTGCAGGATTCGAATCCCACTGGGAGCTCAACTTGTCAAGTGAGAAATTGTAGATTCTTAGGGATAGCGGGAGGTAAACAGTACTGGTTCTACACAGGCAAATCGGGTGGACTGCCTCTACCACAAAAAAAAAATCGATCATCATAATTATACGGCTAACATGTGCTAAAAATGACGTAAAACACCATTCAAACAAACAAAGTTCGCTTTATAATGTTTTCTTGTAAATTTCAGAGTACAAAAGCATATCCAACGGTTCATCGAGATAAACAGAGACCAGGTAGGTGATGTATATAATGTGTCCAATGATAATACTAAATATTATGCCTAGAGCTTACATCTCACCTGTAATTAAGTACAGTGAGAAGTCACATTAAATTCATGAATAAAAACAAGACTTTCCCAGCAAATCTTGTAACTACATGTATGATAGTTGATTAGACTGAATGACTTGTCCCATTGCTCAGTCAACTGATGATACTCTTGTTGTTATCCTAACTGGTAACAATTTAATAGTTTAACCAGGTTTCATAATTTCTTGAATAAATATTTCATATCGACCATTCTGAATATAGTATTTCATCTTGACCATTCTGAATTTTTATTAACTATATTAGCCATGTTTTACTAGAAACTTTACACATGATACGACGCAAACTCGGCCAATACGATCCGGAAGTCGGCCAATATGGAAAAACAAGGCCAATATGAAGAAACTCGCCAATAAAGGTTTTAAGGGACGTCATTTACGTTAATTGATGTCATTCACGCTCGCTTTTCAACATATAAAATAATGAAATTAACGATGATTAAGGATGAATATAAATAAACGCAGATCATGTCAAAAATAAAACAGTTATTATATTGGAAGTTAATAAAATAGTCACTTATTAATTAAGTGTTTTCATATTGTCCGAGTTATTGGTCCTCAGACTTTCATATTGGCCCGTGGCCTTCAGCCTTGGTCCAATATGACAGTCCTTGGACCAATAATTTCATATTGACCATTCTGAATAAGAATTTCATATTGACCATTCTGCATAACTATTTTGTATTGACCGTTCTGAATAAGTATTTCGTATTGACCATTCTGAATAAGTATTTCGTATTGACCATTCTGAATAAGTATTTCATATTGACCATTCTAAATAAAAATTTCGTATTGACCATTCTGAATAAGAATTTTTATATTGACCATTCTGAATAAGTATTTCGTATTGACCATTCTGAATTAGTATTTCATATTGACCATTCTGAATAAGTATTTCTTATTGACCATTCTGAATTAGTATTTCATATTGACCATTCTAAATAAAAATTTCGTATTGACCATTCTGAATAAGAATTTTATATTGACCATTCTGAATAAGTATTTCGTATTGACCATTCTGAATTAGTATTTCATATTGACCATTCTGAATTAGTATTTTTAGCTCGACTGATCAGAGATCAGCAGAGCTTATGCCGTGGTGCGGCGTCCGTCGTCCGTCCGTCCGTCCGTCCGTCTGTCTGTCCGTAAACTTTTATTTGTAGTGACTACTTCTCTGAAACTAATTAATGGATATTCATGAAACTTTACAGAAATGTTGCCCATGAAGTCCAGTTGATCCTAGCAAAAATTCATGTTGATGTGAAATCCAAGATGGCCGCCAAAACTAAAAATAGATTTTTAAATACAAGTTTGTAGCGACTACTTCTTGAAAACTATAAGTGATATTGATTTGGGACTTTTTATAAAATGATCAGCATGACATGATGTTGGTGCTTGTCAAAAATCATTTTGATCCGACGTCACGTTAAACATGGCTGCCAGTGGCCATCTTTGTTTACATAGAGTTACATAGTAAAAACTTGTAGCGACTACTCCTCTGAAACTACATGGCGGATTTTCATGAAACTTACAGGAATGTTGCTCTTGATGTGTAATTGATCCTAGCAAAATTTCAGATCGGCCAGAAATTCAAGATGGCTGCCACAGCTAAAAATAGATTTTTAAAAAATAAGTTTGTAGCGACTACTTCTTGAAAATTATAAGTGATATTGATATGGGACTTTTTCTAAAATGATCAGCATGACATGATGTTGATCTGAGTCTGAACATTATTTTGATTCGACGTTAAACATGGCTGCCAGTGGCCATCTTTGTTTACATAGAGTTTTATAGTAAAAACTTGTAGCGACTACTCCTCTGAAACTACTTGACAGATCTTCATGAAACTTCACAGGAATGTTGCTCTTGATGTCTAATTGATCCCAGATTTTTTTAAGTCGGCTGGAAATTCAAGATGGCCGCCATGGCTAAAAACAGGTTTTTAAAAAAAAGTTTGTAGCGACTACTTCTTGAAAACTGTAAGTGATATTGATATGGGACTTTTTCTAAAATAATCAGCATGACATGATGTTGGTCCTTGTCGAACATTATTTTGAATCAAAATTAAACCTGGGCACCAGTGGCCATCTTTGTTTACATAGAGTTTGTATAATAAAAATGTGTAGTGACTACTCCTCTGAAACTACTAGACGTATTTTCATGAAACTTCACAGGAATGTTGCTCTTGATGTCTAGTTGATCCTAGCACAATTTCAGATCGGCTGGAAATTCAAGATGGCCACCACGGCTAAACATAGATTTTTAAAAACAGTTTGTAGTGACTAGTGATATTGATATGGGACTTTTTCTGAAATGATCAGCATGACAAGATGTTGATCCTTGTCGAAAATTATTTTGATTCAACACTAAACATGGCTGCCAGTGGCCATCTTTGTTTACCTAGAGTTATATAGTAAAAACTTCAACTTGTAGCGACTACTCCTCTGAAACTACTTGACAGTTTTTATGAAACTTCACAGGAATGCTGACCTAGCTATCAAAATCTATCAGTAGAGCTTCAAGGTCATTGACCTCTTGTTATCATTCTGCATTAGTATTTCGTATTGACCATTCTGCATTAGTATTTCGTATTGACCATTCTGCATTAGTATTTCGTATTGACCATTCTGCATTAGTATTTCATATGAATAATAAGTATTTCATATTTTGACTATTCTAAATAACAAGTATTATTTTGAACAGTCTGAAGAAGTATTTCATTCCATTTTGTTTTTGTTCCAGAACATACATTAACAGAGCCATCATCAGCCAGCTGTCTGTTTCGTGATGTCAATGTACCTGTGTATGCAACACTCAAAGGGGTAAATTATACCTCTATATTCATCTATATACCTATCCTGAATCAAAGGAGAAAATAATTTGAAAAAGTTATTGTTTTGTCTCATGTGTGATTGATTACAAACTGCCAAATTAATTGTTGAATACAAAACACAAATTGTTGATCACAGGTTTAAGTATTTTTTATACAAACAAAATTGATGGGATAATAATTTGCATTTAGTAAAAAGTATGTTTTTTTGTGTGAAACTTATTTTAAAATTTTAAAATTAGTTTTTTTATGGAGATTAATAAATTGAGGTAATTACGTTTTTATGGAGATTAATAAATGTAGTATGAAGATTAATAAATGTAGGTAATTATGTTTTTATGGAGATTAATAAATGTAGGTTTTTATTGAAAACATAATGTTATGTAAATTAAAGTAATGTTATTTTGACATTATTAAAAGTCGAAACAGCATTAATTAAGATAAATGATCTTTTGCGTAAGTATTAATAAATTAGTACCAGCCTTTATATGCTGTTGTATGGGCTATGAATTGATGAGCTTATCTTTTAAATATTGTTGAATAATAACAATAATCAAAAGATAAAAAAATTATTTATTTATTTGCAAAAACATGTGTATTTATTTAACCATGCTTAAATAAAAAATCCCCATACTCTGTAATTCTGATGCTACCAATATTTGGACTTAGTTGACTTATGTGAAGGTTTGGAGTGCGGATCAGGAATGTGGGTGGGTGGGGTGTACTTCTATCTTTTATTTCAAAATCGTAAACATATATATATACCGAGAGAAAAAAGTTTAGCAAGAACACACCTCAATAACAGTTGAACATCTTAATGATGTAATGAATAAATGAACATAGGTGTCAAGCCCGTAAAGTCCCAAAATGTCAGTATTTCTTGTATATAGTATTATTTCATCTAAAAAAGCTTGCTAAACTTTTTTCCCTCAGTATAGATACCACAAATATATTATGAATGTCCCTTGTTGTTGGAGGTTATGAAGTTTGACTATATATATATATATATATCTCCCACCTCGCTTGCCTCTTATTCAGTATATCAGATTTATTTTGGATAAAACTTTTGAAGAAATAAAAAATATTATACTTGTGAAGGGACATAACTTATCTAAACTTTTAATTAAATTATTTCTGTGTTGGAACTCCCTTTACAACAAACATGCATACAACTGAAGGAATAGAAACGAAGGATGCAAGTATATCACTCCTCAGTGTGCCCTGTAAACTACAAGATTGCACTTACACTTTGCTCATTGCATAATTATCCAACTTTTAAAATACGTTGCTATACCCGGGTATAAAAGATTTTACTAAGTTATGAAATTGGCATTAGAGTCATAGTTCTTTCAACCTTGATATTGCAGAAAGCACGTCAGATCAGAAACACGCCATTTACGGAGGAGAGCGATGAATCCTCGGAGGACGATGGAATCAGTGACGTAGACGAGAGACCCACCACGCCACGTAGCCCAACACGCAGTAGACAGCAGCTCAACCAGAGTAGCTCCGGGGCAGTTAAGAGAGGTTGGTAGAGTTTTCAATATTGTTGAATTGATGGATCTGGTTGCAAGCATGATATGGTAACGTTGTCTGGATGGTACAAATGGTATTATAATTGATTTGTTTGTTTGTTTGTTTGGTGGTTAATGTTCTTTTTCAGCACATTTTAGGCTATATTATGATGGATGAATTTTAATGATGGAGGCAGACCACCCACTTACGCCTGGGTGGAACCAGTGCTGTATGCCTTCCGCCATAAATAAGAATCAGCACTTTCTCACAAGTCTAGCTCCCTGTGGGATTCAAACCCGCAGCGGTGAAAGCCGTGAAGGTTTCAAATGCAGCGTCTTGACCCTCTCAGCCAGGGAAGCACTTTCATAATTGAGTAACACTTGCTAATACTATACCTCAATTATATATTTCTCCTTCACCCTATATCACGTCATCTGGTAACTTTTTTGTATGCATACACCACTGTCTCGCAGTGCTCACTTTATATTCACATACTCTTAAGGTAGCTGGCGGTGTTACTCGGGAATAATCAAAATCGCGTATATTGTGACAATGTTTTACCTGTATGTAGGTTATTGTTTCTGCTTTCCATCAGTACTAATTTTAAATTGTTTAAAAAAAACATCGGATTCCTAAGTAGCGCCCTCTGGTGGTGCCTATTTTTACTACGAATCTTACCGTTTTCGTACGGGAAATGTACTAGAATTTAGTCAAAAGTTAAAAAAAATCACATCATTTGGAAGCACAATGATTTATAAACGTAATGCTCGTAATATATTTAAAAACCAGCTATATCTCTTTATCGTGTGTGTATTTCTTTACGTAAGGGGTACCACTCGGCGACTACAAAATTGTGAGGATTTTTACATGTTATCGCTTTTTTACTTAAAAGTAAGCGTGGTGACATATATATTTTTCTATGCCATCACATTCGTTGAAATTTCCCGCTTTGATATATGTAAAAATAAAGAGGGGTCGTCGAGTCAGATTTTTATCAAATAAACTTTTAAAGTTTATAGAAAGTATTAAAATTACGGCGTCGTTTTATAGTTTTCTTTAAAATGACGTTAACGTCAGTCACTCGCAAATTGAGATACATGTACTTTCCTATTGTTTCCACGCAGAATGCGGGATACAACGTTAATAGTTATAACTGTGTAAGTCTATATCGGTAATGCCTGTATATTATACATACTATGTTCGTGAATAAGTATTTTTGTATTTATTTATTTATTACTTCATTCTGATATTAAGACACGCCGTTATGCTGTAGTTGTTTTGAGTGTTCATCAATCGTAATAAAAAAGCAAGTGTATATTCGCAGGCGGTTACTAGTTTAAAAGTATGCTGAAAAGAATTAAAACACATGTTTTTTTACGTTAACGGAATTGATTAGTTTTAGTCAACGAATACTAGATTCATTCGATGATATATACTGAAAGGAAAAAGAAACGCGACACGGGCATTTCCGCTATATATTGTATATACAATATGCTGCTGTTAATCGAATGGTACATGGCCACGTAAGATCTTTCCTTTCGGAAAAAAACCTAAAACCACACGTAACACAGCAAATAGTATTCCTGCAAAGTTTCATTATTGACAATGTATGCGTTTGGCTCAAGCATGTGAGCATACTTAGGATGCAACATTTTGCAAACACTTTACGTTAAATACAGTACTGAACTGGCTCAAATTTTCAAAGAGGAACTTCTACATTTATGTATTTCTTGTTACAACGTGTACTGTGATTAAAACGTCTACAACATCACAGTTGTGTTCTTTCTCTAACTAACTGCAACTTTTTTCCTTGGAATATATATGTGCAGTATATACAATATACAGCGGAAATTCCCGTCGCGTTTCTTTTTCCTTTCAGTATATGTACAGTTGAAACTCATATCGATATAGTTTTACCTATTATCTCGATATATTTTCGGTCCCGTGTTCTTTGTTAAATCCTTTTTTTCTCGTTTTTTATCTCTTTATTTCCTATCTTTGCAAAGAGAAACACATTGCAAATAGTAATAGACAGCTATCCTGCATGACATAGACACATACACTGAAAACCAAATCAGCACTTATATTATAAACTGAAAGGAAAAAGAAACGCATAAGGCCAGAGTTGTTTATTCTTAGTTTTACGGGAGAGCCTACCCTAAATTTTGCAAAACTGAAATAAAAATAAAAGTCGAAATTGTGAATTGCATTTCATTTTTTCCTTCTGTTCGATCTGCTACATCTTTTTTTAAAAAAAAAATTGTGCCTATCCTAAAACTTATTTTCACAATAACGTAAAATCGCAAACTTTTTTTTGTTGAAAATTTGGATTATGACTTAGTATTTACTTTGCAAGGTCGGAAATCGAAGTGTTAATTTAGTCTCTTTAACATACATGTTTACAAACACAATTTAATGCATACCATTGAACACCACAATACCTATTTCGCTCTACTAGGCATTGATTTCATAAACCTTTCTTGAGAATATTCTTAGTCTTGACCTATGTCAGGGAAAATATGTCTATTATTCTTGCAACTATGAAAGATAAACATTCAATAATTTCAAGTTTATATATTACATTTTCTTTCGGTTTGAATGTGTTTAATAGCAAATTTGTGATAATTTCTGTAAAATACATACTCAAAAATATATTAATTTGACAGTCAACAAACCAATTCTCAAGAGTGGAAGATATTTTTAAGAACGGTTTGTGAATTTGAGATAATATGTAGGCAGTTTTAACATAAAGTGGATGTTGGTTACATTTATATGCAAAACAACTTGAAAAAAAATCAACATAACAAATGAAGCAATACATTTAATATTAATATTACGAGGAAAACTTGTTTTATGAATAAAAAAAATCTGAAATTTTCTAAAAAAAATTTTTATCGACTCCTCATTTTACCCATTTTTATTTTTATTTTTATTTCCTCCTCCTACTGCATTTTTTTCCAAAATCTCCCGTAAAACAAACTATAAAGAAACTCTGGCCTAATGGGTATTTCCGCTATATAGTGTATGTTTAATACGCTACTGCTAATCGAATGGTACAGGGCGACATTAGGCCTGTCCTTTCGGAAAGAAAGTTTAAACAGCTCCGAACACAACAATGGTTACCCCTTTAAAGTTTCATTATCGACAGAATGCGCATTTGGCTCAAGCAGGAAAGCAAACTTAGGGTTTAAATGTTGCAATCTATTAACATTAAACATAATTCTGAAACTTTTTCAAGCGAAACTTCAACATGAATGCATTTTTTGTAACAAAGTATACGATGATTAAAAGGTCTACTACATGGCAGTGTTGTTCTTTCTGTAATTAGCTGTAACCCCTAATTGTACAAAACATCTGGGATATTACGTGAAATTAGTTGTGTATACTAGTGTTGTATAGGCAATTTTGTGAGTATGCGTTTCTTTTTCCTTTCAGTATATGAACGATAACAACTATTTAATGAATCGGACGCTTTCTATTTTACAGATACTTTCTAGAGACATCGATTGTTTATTTCCAGTCTATAAAGTATATATCTGGACATAATACCATTAGTTATGAAAATGATGTGTTTGTGTGTTTATAGTCATGTGTTGCATATCCCGTCTATTTCTGAATTTAATACATGTATATGCATAACCATTTTCCAATCAATATTTTGTGTTTTGCTATGCGGTGCCTATTAATATATATGTTTGTATGTATTATTTCCACATGATGGCATGTATACGAATTGAGCGAATAAAAAGAATAGTTGATTTGTTATTTGAATCGATTTGAATGATCATTCTTACCCAAACAGCAACTTTGACAACACATGCTGTTTAAGACGGGTCGCAAACAGATAACAAACAGATAAAATAACACGAGTAGCAACTTAAACAACTTTACTTCTTACAACATATTTAATGAATTAAACAGTTCAATAACATGAACACACGATCTTGAATTAGTTAACAATAATAATACAAAGTAAACGTCGCGCGTCAAAACTCGTGACGTCAACGTCATTTTAAAGAAAGCTATAAAACGACGCCGTAATTTTAATACTTTCTATAAACTTTAAAAGTTTATTTGATAAAAATCTGACTCGACGACCCCTCTTTATTTTTACATTTATCAAAGCGGGGAATTTCAACGAATGTGATGGCATAGAAAAATATATATGTCACCACGCTTACTTTTAAGTAAAAATGCGATAACATGTAAAAATCCTCACAATTATGTAGTCGCCGCGTGGTACCCCTTACGTAAAGAAATGCACACATGATAAAGAGATATAGCTGTTTTTTAAATATATTACGTGCATTACGTTTGTAAATTATTGTGCTTCCAAATGATGTGATTTTTTTAAACTTTTGACTAAATTCTAGTACATTTCCCATACGAAAACGGTAAAATTCGTCGTAAAAATAGGCACCACCAGAGGGCGCTATTTAGGAATCCGATGTTTATTTTAAACAATTTAAAATTAGTACTGATGGAAAGCCGAAACAATAACCTACATACAGGTAAAACATTGTCACAATATACGCGATTTTGATTATTCCCGAGTAACACCGCCATCTACCTTAATACAGTGAGTGTGAACATAAAACCCCCAAATGTATTTGAATAATCATGAACAAAACTGTGCAAATAAAAAAAGGACTGATAATTTTTGAAGAATTTGCTTTGCTTCAGACCGTAATCCTCTTCTGATCTGATGGTCTGACTGCCCGGTCCATAAACTTGCATTTGGTCCTCGTCACCATGCAATATTTGTTAATGTTGTCTGGATGTTATTTTATTTTATGTTACATAATTTCAGGTGTGTCTCGCCAGTCAGCTTCGTCGGAAATATCATGTGACTACGCAAACCCTCCTGACAACATGTTGACAAACAGTGACTCTGACACATCAGAACCTGAACAAAAACTGCTCAAGTACACGGAGGAGGGAAATAAACATGTGAGTCAAAATGTGTAAAAGCTATTTCATGATGGTAGTGAATAGTTGTGTGATCACCATTCAAGTAGTTTGTACACTTGGTTCTAAAAAATGTAGCGTTTTATTATAACTGTGATATTTTGGAAGGGGTACTTCTGAGGGTTGATACACATTTTGCTTCTGAAAAACATGAGGATATTTGCTAAAAAAAAAAAAAAATGAGAAAAATAATCATTTTAATAACAAAAGGAAAAAGGAGGTCATGCCAAAAAATGGTTTCTCTAGAAATATGAATGCTTGTCTTTGAAACATTTTGGGAAAACAAGTTAAAGTGTCTTTTCAAAATAAACTATTTATATACGTGTGTACTTATTAATTGTGTACGTATTATATGCTTTTATATTAATGTTCCCTGATTCATGTGTATTCAGGACACCCTAGACAAGTGTGGTTACCTGTCCAAGTTGGGGGGTAAGGTGAAAACATGGAAGAAAAGGTGGTTCATACTCAGGGGCACAGAACTCTTCTACTACAAGTCTCAGGTAAGACTACTACAAGTCTCAGGTAAGACTACTACAAGTCTCAGGTAAGACTACTACAAGTCTCCGGTAAGACTACTACAAGTCTCAGGTAAGACTACTACAAGTCTCAGGTAAGACTACTACAAGTCTCAGGTAAGACTACTACAAGTCTCCGGTAAGATTACTACAAGTCTCAGGTAAGACTACTACAAGTCTCAGGTAAGACTACTACAAGTCTCAGGTAAGACTACTACAAGTCTCAGGTAAGACTACTACAAGTCTCAGGTAAGACTACTACAAGTCTCCGGTAAGATTACTACAAGTCTCAGGTAAGACTACTACAAGTCTCAGGTAAGACTACAACAAGTCTCAGTTAAGACTACTACAAGTCTCAGGTAAGACTACTACAAGTCTCAGGTAAGACTACTACAAGTCTCGGGTAAGACTACTACAAGTCTCGGGTAAGACTACTACAAGTCTCGGGTAAGACTACTACAAGTCTCAGGTAAGACTACTACAAGTCTCAGGTAAGACTACTACAAGTCTCGGGTAAGACTACTACAAGTCTCAGGTAAGACTACTACAAGTCTCAGGTAAGACTACTACAAGTCTCCGGTAAGACTACTACAAGTCTCGGGTAAGACTACTACAAGTCTCGGGTAAGACTACTACAAGTCTCAGGTAAGACTACTACAAGTCTCAGGTAAGACTACTACAAGTCTCAGGTAAGACTACTACAAGTCTCCGGTAAGACTACTACAAGTCTCAGGTAAGACTACTACAAGTCTCCGGTAAGACTACTACAAGTCTCAGGTAAGAATGGCCATTATAAGTCTCGGGTAAGACTGGCCATTGCAAGTGTCAGGAACGACTGGCCATAACATCTTGTGTATAAATAGATTGAATTCACTAGCATGTAAGTTTGAAAAATTGTTTCCCGAGTTTGACCAGTAATAACATGTCAAGAGTGTCGCCTTTTCGAAGAAAAAAAGAGATACATAGATAACTTTGTCCAACGTCCTGCATCGTCCATTCATCACAAACCTTCTCATTTCTTCATCAAACTTTTGATTTATATTTACATTTCTTGACAACAGTCATTTTACACAACCAAAATATAATGGCCAAGGTCACACTCAAGGTCAGATTCTGGTCAAAGGTCAGTTTTTGGTCAAAAAAACTTTACTTTGCATTTACCTTTTTCATTTCTTAATATTTTTTTATTAAACCTTTAAATATATATACTTCTTGGCCAGTTATGTGATCTTACCAATATACAAAAGTCAAGGTCACAGTTCTGGGTTCAGGGTTATTTTGTCGTCACTAAAACTTAACATAGGTAACAATTTTTTTCGTTTCGTTATATATCCTCTGGGTTGTCATTTTTCTGGTCATGAAAACTTGGCATTCCCCGAATGTTTTTCATTTCTTCAGAAGACTACACATTATGGTCTAGTTTCAGTTCAAAAGTCATCTCAACATTTTGTAAACCTGCTGTTCATGTCTTCACCAAACTTTGTAAATCTACACTTACTGACAATAGGCATGTGCCATACATTCTGGAACATGACCCCGGAAGGAGACACATGCACTCCAGAGAGGAGCATTGTTCGGGGCGCTTGTTCAGGGCGCTTGTTTCAGCCAAACTTTTTCAGCATCAATAAGAGCAATTTTATTAAAACATACATAAATTCTAAACCATGATATTACAGGAAATAAAAATACCTTAGTTTTGAAAGTCCCGGAGAGAAACATATATTTAAAACATCTACTAAGTTGTATGTAAAAATAAGTATTATTTGCATGACGTAGATACTATTTTTACCACTGCGTGACTGCACGGGGAAATGAGGTAAATCTGAATTGTATAGCTTCACAACTATTGCCAGATAATCGATAAATACATTTACCTGTGGATTAATTTACCTGTTTAAAGTTTTCTACGTCATCAAATAAAATGGTATTCTCGTTTTTCACAGATATTGTAATGTGTGAATTGTAAATATCTATCGATTTTGATTTAAATAAACATGAACATGATCATGAAACAAAACATGGCTGGAGAACTTTAATGTTTTGCTATAAAACTTTCAGAGTGACTTAATTTACGTTTATGCAACACATTAAAAACCATTTTGGATAAACATTTAAAAAAAAAAAGATTTTTGCATGTGAAATTCTTATAAATTCTTATTTCTCATTCGATTTTGAAAATTAAGGTATTTTAATTTACCATGAAAAATGTCTGTTTCTCTGATATACATCTTATTGAGGTACTAGTTGAATTTGGTCTTAAAAGAAAGAAAAACTGGCTGAAACAACCACCGCAAACAGTATTATTATTATCAATTTGTTTTCATTTTCTCATAACTATAAATCTTCTAAGAGCATTTCACTGTTTTAAACTGTTATATTAAAAAGCCTTTGTGTACATCAGTTTTAATGGAAACAAAAGAAGAAAATGTTTGTGTTTCTTTGTCTTTTAGCATGATATGCTCAAGAAACCTCAGGGATGTATAAAACTTGATGACCAAACCAAGATATCAAGGACTCACGGAGAACTAACTTTCGAGGTAACAATTTATTGCCCCGTATGACACGTGTCAATTTTGTTTGTATGGTGTTTTATGTCATTTTCAACAGGTAAGGTTATATATGACGGTCGATTTTTTGTGGTGGAGGCAGACCACCCACTTTTCCTGGGTAGAACCAATATTGTACACCTCCCGCCATCCGTAAGAATCGACACTTCCTCACTTTCAAGTTGAGCTCCCAGTGGGATTCGAACCCGCAGCAGTGAGAGGAGAAGGTTACACATGTGTCAGATCAAAACCTGCTTGATGTATTGTTAATTCTAGGTTAATTCTAGATTACCAACCACATATAAACTGACCTACACCTTTCAGCTGCCTTTATTTTACAAGATTGAAATATAAAATTGTTTTTATCCTGAACATAGGCTTTCAGATGTTTCACTGACGGCATCAAGACCTTTTCCACTTGATATTTTTTAAATATCTGTAATAGCTTCTACCTTGTTTGTCAAAATTGATATGCTTATTATTAACTTCTTGTTTCGTGATCTGTTCAAAATTGAGCAGAAAGTTATAGATCTCTTATGCATCAATATTCACTTGTACTTTTAATGGTTACTTAAATGTACTAAATTCTACTGATGGACTAAGTTATTTTCACCATTACAGATTACAAACAACAAGAGAACGTATTACTTGTCTGCTGATACTTACTCAGACACGGACAGATGGGTCAGAGGTAAGGCACTAACATAATAAAACACCATGGCGTGGCCGTGTGGTATAGCATCTGCTTTGCAGGCGGGAGGTCGTGGGTTCAAGCCCGAGCAGGGTCATTCCAAAAACTTCATAAAAATGTTACTATTAGCTCGCTTGGCCATGTGGTATAGCATCTGCTTTGCAGGCGGGAGGTCGTGGGTTCAAGCCCGAGCAGGGTCATTCCAAAAACTTCATAAAATGTTACTATTAGCTCGCTTGGCCGTGTGGTATAGCATCTGCTTTGCAGGCGGGTGGTCGTGGGTTCAAGCCCGAGCAGGGTCATTCCAAAAACTTCATAAAATGTTACTATTAGCTCGCTTGGCCGTGTGGTATAGCATCTGCTTTGCAGGCGGGAGGTCGTGGGTTCAAGCCCGAGCAGGGTCATTCCAAAAACTTCATAAAAATGTTACTATTAGCTCGCTTGGCCGTGTGGTATAGCATCTGCTTTGCAGGCGGGAGGTCGTGGGTTCAAGCCCGAGCAGGGTCATTCCAAAAACTTCATAAAATGTTACTATTAGCTCGCTTGGCCGTGTGGTATAGCATCTGCTTTGCAGGCGGGAGGTCGTGGGTTCAAGACCGAGCAGGGTCATTCCAAAAACTTCATAAAATGTTACTATTAGCTCGCTTGGCCGTGTGGTATAGCATCTGCTTTGCAGGCGGGAGGTCGTGGGTTCAAGCCCGAGCAGGGTCATTCCAAAAACTTCATAAAAATGTTACTATTAGCTCGCTTGGCCGTGTGGTATAGCATCTGCTTTGCAGGCGGGAGGTCGTGGGTTCAAGCCCGAGCAGGGTCATTCCAAAAACTTCATAAAAATGTTACTATTAGCTCGCTTGGCCGTGTGGTATAGCATCTGCTTTGCAGGCGGGAGGTCGTGGGTTCAAGCCCGAGCAGGGTCATTCCAAAAACTTCATAAAATGTTACTATTAGCTCGCTTGGCCGTGTGGTATAGCATCTGCTTTGCAGGCGGGAGGTCGTGGGTTCAAGACCGAGCAGGGTCATTCCAAAAACTTCATAAAATGTTACTATTAGCTCGCTTGGCCGTGTGGTATAGCATCTGCTTTGCAGGCGGGAGGTCGTGGGTTCAAGCCCGAGCAGGGTCATTCCAAAAACTTCATAAAAATGTTACTATTAGCTCGCTTGGCCGTGTGGTATAGCATCTGCTTTGCAGGCGGGAGGTCGTGGGTTCAAGCCCGAGCAGGGTCATTCCAAAAACTTCATAAAAATGTTACTATTAGCTCGCTTGGCCGTGTGGTATAGCATCTGCTTTGCAGGCGGGAGGTCGTGGGTTCAAGCCCGAGCAGGGTCATTCCAAAAACTTCATAAAAATGTTACTATTAGCTCGCTTGGCCGTGTGGTATAGCATCTGCTTTGCAGGCGGGAGGTCGTGGGTTCAAGCCCGAGCAGGGTCATTCCAAAAACTTCATAAAAATGTTACTATTAGCTCGCTTGGCCGTGTGGTATAGCATCTGCTTTGCAGGCGGGAGGTCGTGGGTTCAAGCCCGAGCAGGGTCATTCCAAAAACTTCATAAAAATGTTACTAGTAGCTCGCTTGCTGAACGGCATATAAAGGGTAGTTTTAGAACTGGTCGGCCTGGTGTCAGTAGGATGTTACTGGGTGGGGTGTCGTATAAATTTGAGCGTAGAGCTCACAGCTTCAAGTAACACCGTCGTAATATGACTGAAGGATTGTTAAAAGCAACTTTAAACCCCATACATAAATACTAACATAATATAAAGTGTTTTATTGGGGGAAAAAAATCTAGAAATATTTTATCACAAGTAAATCTTCCATGCAATTAATTTATCAGTAGCCATTTAAAACGGCTGTTTGTTATGCCCCCACTTCGAATTGCATATTGCTTCTTGTCGGTATGGTTATCCCAAATCTTTTTGTGCATTATAAAGACAGTGGTTGCATGGATTGGTGTGTAGGTATATTTTAAAAAGTGTAGATCAAGTTTGAATATAAGTCTTACTCCGTCAGTTATTTCTGGAGTTATATGTCCTATTCGACTTTGTTTTCTTAAAATATTGGTTTCTGTTCATATAAAAGAAACAGTTGCATACTGATTTTATATTTAGTATATAGAGGATCTTACATGAGTGCTCATTCATTATTGAATTTATTAAACGAGTTGGCAAAATGATATAATGCGAGGCTCTTGCCGAGCATTATATCATTTTTGCTAACAAGTTTAATAAATTCAATAACGAATCAGAACGAATGTTAGATTCTATTTATTACATAACTTACAACGTCACATTACGTCAGAATACGTACATTAACATGACGTCATTAACGTTATGTTATACTATTAGTGGAATATCGAAAATATTGAATGGTGTTATTACACTCCCACACCACATGTTATGTGATAAATATATTTATCACATACTTCTCTATAAATACGTTGTTTTTGAATATACGATACAACATAGACTTAGCTAGTCATACCAATCAGGATATAGTTGCCGGGCAATAAAGCTTTATCACACGTGTGAAATAAAGGGTTAAAAAATGTCATATCACGGAAATAACCGAATGTTCTTTATGATTCATTCACCGGAGTGATACGGAAATTATCGATTAGTTCCGATTGTATACGATGTGTCACTAGAATGGTTTGTCGTCTGTTTGTCATCCTGTTTTCATGCCAGATTAATGGCGATACATCTACATGTGCATGTTGAGCTGTCATCTTTGACCATAACTCTATGAAAATGACTCGACTAGTAATGTTAAAAAGATGAAATAAAAGAGATGATATATAGATAGAAGTAAAATAAAGAAATAAATAAGGCATAATACATGGACCATAAAGATAGTTTAACAACTTTATAATAAACTCAATGATATAGAACCATTATTGGATAAAATAACCACGTGTGACCATTCATTTTCTGAATTAGACAATTTAAAAGTCAATGCATTCATTTTAAACCAAATTTCGGAAAAAAATGTCCTGTAGATCTTCACAAGTTTATGCGAAAGACGTGCATGAACACATCAGTATGGGATTACATCTATTAATAGTATTATTGTTTTCTCCTGGAAAACAGCGTAGTAAATTAGTTGAAGTTGACAGTTCAACAAAGTCATTGCTGAAGTATATGATAAATAGAATAAAAAATAGTTGTTCGACCCATATCAGTTGTGGTTCCCATTTAAAAGAGAATGTTTGTATGGATTGATTTTGTATTTGGTGTGTAGGTATATCTTAAAAACATCCACATCAAGTTAAAATTTGGTCAACTTGGTCAATATCTACTGCAGTAATACAGAAGTTGTTGAAAAGACAGGCGACCAGCTACCTGCTGGAACAGGTAGAAACCAAGGCCGTCATTAAAGGATTCCTTACAAAGGTAGGTGCAATTCCGGAGTTAAATGTCCACCCTTCACAAATATATTCCATCACTCATAATGAAAAAACTTTCAAAACCAACCACCCATAAAACATTAAAAAAAAAACCTGAATTTTTTTATCAATCTACATAATTTTATACTGTTTCTTCTTTACTAAGTATTTTATATATATATATTGTTAACAAGATTTTCAACGGAAAAATCCAGTTATTAAACGATTGTCATTGGGCGGCCGGCTATAGGCATCAACATCTGGTAAAGAAGTTATTCCAAGTTTTGCCAACACATCATAACTCGAATACTATCCACCTTCAGTTCAAGGTCATACCTTATAAGGACATGATTTTTATCTGTTGGAAGTCCGTTTTCATGGAATTTGCACATCCTTGTTATCATTTGTATCACATGATGACGACTGAACATATCAGTGCATAAGAAAGACACAAGGCCTTCAAACTGATTCTAAATATCACATTATTTATTTCCACATTAGGTTAAGAATGGCATAACCAGGAAGTGTTGGTGTGTGTTACTAGGGGGATACTTTCTCTACTACAGATCTCCGTCTAATAAGGTAACGTAGCTTTATACTTCGAATGTGTTTCTTACTCAATACCTACTGTGTTTTTTTCACCAGCTCCAGGAAACACGTTTTCAACGGTTGAAATATTCATTATTTGGAATATTTTAATGAAACTTAGTAGACAAATAGAGATGTTTTTGATGCTTCCGAACGTTTTGAAAAGCCAAACAAATAACATTAATTGAATTGGTGATTAACAGGTCATAAACACATTATCTGAGGTTATTTCAATCTGTGAACTGTGATTTACTCTTACTCTCAACTTTGTTTCTTTAACGTGCTTGTAGGTAAGATTCCTCAAATGCACGAGACCGTCTGGTTTATGTCCTCATCTGGTGAAAAAGGCTGAGGGAAGTGTCTTGCCAAAGGACACAACAAAGAAAAAACACATAGCCTTAAATGTGTTTTTGTTGGGTAAATTCTATGTAAAAAACAGTTGCTTTGAAAATGTCGCCAGTCAAGTAATAAGGCAGGAGTTTTGACTTAAAGAACTTTGGTGCTGATTTCATTTGTCAAATAAGGGGACACAACTCTATCTAAAAACATTTTAGGTAAAGATTTCTTTTGATTTGATCTGGTGTTTGTATATTCAGAGGCCTGGTATTTCTATATTTGCAGACGCCGTACGGTCAGATACACCTAAGAGATGCCAGACTGGAGGAGATCGACACACCCAGCGAGTCTGAGGATGAGTCTGATGTTACCATGCCAACCAAACATGTGATAGCAATATGGCCGCCATACCAGGGACCAACCTACCTCATTATACCTACAAAACAGGAAAAAGTAGGAGCTCAAATTGTATATTATTATTGATTTAACCATGGCGACAATATGACCTATTTATGTGTTGACGTGCCGTAAAACACCATTCATTCTTTCTTACATACAACTTTTATATAAAAAGCAAGAAAGTAAAGCCTTATTTTAACAATGTTTGATTTAAATGCATAATATTATTAAAAAATCAGCAAGGTAAGTAATCAGCTACGTTTGTAATGATGCAAAACAATAATTGTCCTGAAAATCCTTTCAGCCTTTCTCATTGACATCTTTAAAAAATTGAATCTGCCCTGTTTTCTTGGTGGGTGACTCATGTATTGTTCCTATCATTGACTCATTATGCTCAAATGATTTTTATGAATTTTACTATGTACATAAAAGTATGTTAGTTTACATTATGTAACTTGTATTCTTCATCTAGGACTCGTGGTTGTACCACCTGACCGTGGCGGCGGGGGGAGGTACAGGCAATGTGGGGACGCAATACGAACAACTTATAGCCAAGCTCATGCAGGTTGACGGAGATCCTAGTAAGTCAACTCACTATCTAGGGCACAACAGCCGATCAGCTGGAACTCTGGCCAATCTATCTATAACTCACTAACTAGGGCACAACAGACGAGCAGCTGGAACTCTGGTCAATCTATCTATAACTCACTATCTAGGGCACAACAGACGAGCAGCTGGAACTCTGGTCAATCTATCTATAACTCACTATTTAGGGCACAACAGACAAGCAGCTGGAACTCTGGTCAATCTATCTATAACTCACTATTTAGGGCACAACAGACAAGCAGCTGGAACTCTGGTCAATCTATCTATAACTCACTATCTAGGGCACAACGGACGAGCAGTTGGAAATCTGGGTCAGTCTATCTATAACTCACTATCTAGGGCACAACAGACAAGCATCTGGAACTCTGGGTCAGTCTATCTATAACTCACTATCTAGGGAACAACAGCCGATCAGCTGGAACTCTGTTCAATCTATCTATAACTCACTATCTAGGGCACAACAGATGATCAGCTGGAACTCTGGGTCAATCTATCTATAACTCACTATCTAGGGCACAACAGACAAGTAGCTGGAGCTCCTGTCAATCTATCTATAACTCACTATCTAGGGCACAACAGACGAGCAGCTGGAACTCTTGGTCAGTCTGTCTATAACTCACTATCTAGGGCACAACAGACAAGCAGCTGGAACTCCGGGTCAGTCTATCTATCATATATAGAGGATCTTAAATTCCTGACCATATATGTTTGACTTTAACAGGTGAGTTTGATATAAAAATGATATACTGTTATTGACTTTAATAAATGGCTTGGATAAAATGATGTGCTATGTCATATTTGTTTATCCAACAAGTTTATTAAAATCAAACATACACAGTCACGAATGTAAACTATATTTATCAACACAATACGACATAAAAGTTATACTTGAGTGATGTCAAGTTACCTTAATTACAAGGCATCATCTTGTAAAAGAAATCATGTTTGGTTATTTAAATGGCGTCCGATACATTACATGATTTTAACGCGTTCGCACTTCAAACAATACGACACCTTCCTTATACCAAATATAACGTTAGATGTTAGTAAGATTTCACATATGATAAATATCATAGTTATGTCTGTCTCAGGTAGTGTATGATATGCAATATAAATAAATGGGCCTATTGTTACACTTTTAAATATTAAACTTGCAAAGATGTTATTTTGTGTTGTAATATTCCTCTCAGAATAGACATCAGTGTACGTTTTCTTAAACTTTCCTCTCTGAGTACACAATGGCACTTGCATTTCAGACAGTGTTTACTGGAAGCACCCGATACTACTTCATTCCAAGGAGCCCGTCACTGCCCCGCTGGCTACGTTACCTTCCAAACTACTACAGCGACAGGCAGTAGAACTGTTCCAGGTAAGCTGTATCTGAAGGATTCTGACGCATCAGTCTGTATACCATAAACCTTTACAGACTATGACATGTTAAATAAAACTGGACAGTGTGGAGGAACAATATCCACAAACCAACTACCATACACCGATTAATTTTCGCTTGCTATATACATTTGAGGGTAAGCAAATCGTGAAAAATAAGTTTACATTTTGAGTGAAATAAGCGAAACATGTTACATGTATATGCAGTTGAAACAGATTTCAATATTATGGATATTGATAGGAGATTCTTATTTATGAATTTATTTGCAAATTTTCATTGTTTATGTGGTTTTGGAGGCCGGAAGTGAATAGCAAATTCCATGAAGTGCTACCTGGAATTTGCCATTCACTACCAGCATTCTAAACCGCATTATTAAAATTATTTTTCCAGTAATTAAAGTACCAACATTAACGTGCCTTGCGAGGTTGGAAATGATAAATAAATGCAAAAAAGATAAATGTTGTCAGTGTATTTTCAGAATAGCCATTGAAAAGTGAAATTTAGAGTAATACTGGGTAATATCGGACAGCTGGGGTTCTTCGGACAGTTCAAAAGATCTGTATTTATAGCTCTAATAAACGCAATACTACTGTAACTGCATTGCTATTCCTGTCTGTTTACAATTCTGTCCTACATAAACGAAAATACGTAAGCACAAGTGACGAAATGTATTGACTGTTTTGATTGGTTGTGGACCAGATTGTAGTAGAGATCACCCTTTCGTTATCTGACTGAAAACTAAGAAAGCGCGGGAATTTGCAACATCGGTTTCACAACTAGAAATTAAAGGATAGTGAATGTGAAATTCTTTTAAATTCGTATTCTTTTGTTTATTTAATAATTAAAAAAGAAATGTAAATGCAAAATATTTTCAATTTCGGAGGGAAAATATCAAAAGATAGAAAAAACAAGTGTCCGATAAACCCCATGTGTAAAAAGTTACTTTAACTTCGCATTGGGTTGTATCGGACAGAAATCTCACCTGAGACTATGACATTAATGAAGAGTGTTGAATAGAGATGCGCGGGTATTTTTGCCTGGAAAATAATAACCGTATCGTTTCTAGATCTAATAAATTAGCGATGAAGATCTAGATCTAAATAATATTTACAATATTAACTTTTCCCTCGCTACTTTACCAGAAACGATAAGTAACGGATCGTCACAGTGCGCGATCCGTATAAACATGATCGCACATGTCGCGGTGCATAACAACGATCGCTACTTGTAAAAACTAGACCGCTACGTTTGTAAAATAAGTAAAATGTACTATCCTTTAATTCTTACTAAACCCTAAATTACATCAATTCACGGGCCTTTGGTAATTCACATAATGATGGATATTAACCTGGGACTAACTCATTGTACACAACGGTTTCGCTGTAGGAAAATAAACGCACACAAAAAAACAAATAGCGACTGTAAGAGTTTGTAAACTGTTCCCGCGTCATGAGAAAATCAGTTGCAATTTACTAAATTCAAAAGGCATGTACTTCAAAATAATATGGCAAATCTATTTCACGGTAGAATAGGCCTTGGTGTTTATTAAATGTATTAAGGGAAGAACTTACCCTTGTGCATTAAATGCTTGTACATGTATATGGGCCGCACTTGCAGCACACCTGTTTCATAAGAATATAGTTTATAAAGTATTGAACCATGATGATGACCTTATAATTCTGAGATCAGAGAAGATCAACATGCGCTTATCTTCTTTTTGCGATTTGTTTAAAGACAACTGGCCTCCGATAGGTGCATGTTAATAGAAGGGTTTTAAGCATGTTACTCCTTTCTCAGGACTAACATTTGTGGTAAGAAGCTGAAGGTACACATTACCTTCACCTAATTTTTCGTTCACGGGTCCCTATTTTCGAATCCCTGCTGAGTACTGTTTGTCCTCGTTTATTTACAGCTCATTTTAGTGTTTTCCTCTGAATATGCACCTTTAAGCATTTGCGCCATTTTAAAATTATCGTAACTGTATAAGAACATTCATGTTTTGTTCATAGCCTCGTAGTCTGTGTATTTCTGACGCAATAATTCTCATTTACTAATAAAATACCTACTACCTAGCTGGTAATCATGTTTATTTGTTATTAACACATTAAATGACTTCATATTAGTTGAAAAATGCATGTCCGATTAACCCTTTTTTGATGTCCGATACAACCCGCTGACTGTCCGATACTCCCCAGCCGATGGTTTATTACTTCAAACACGTGTTTACTCGATTAAAATACATTTGCGGAACATATTCGTATTATAGCACATTGGATTGGAATCGTAACACTAGTACCTACCGAGTTTATCCTTGTATTGTTTTTCTAACGGTGCGTATATAAGAAAATTCCCGAAGATGTCCGATACTACCCAGTATTACTCTATTTCAAATAAGTCACTATTTTTTCAATCAGAAAGTATCAAGTGCATGTAAACATTGAATGTTAAACCTTTATAAGCACAAATTAACTCCCACAAATTTTAAAAAATAATTGGCATGGTGAATAAGTATTTAAACCGTTTTTCTTCAGCAAAGTGCAAATGTTAATTGGTTGACAGTATGTGAATATCACATCCTCTTGAGGGTTTCAGTGAATATTATCAAGCCAAGGTCGAAATTATCATTTCGAGGGTTGATAATATCCACTGGCACCCTCAAGAGTATGTGATATTTATTTTATCATATTTATTATCATACCGAACAAATACTCCTAATATACTAATATACTGGATAATGAAGAAAATTTGTTGTTGTTGTTGAAAAATCTATTTTTAGAACTGAGCTTTTCAAAATGAAAATGGGATGATATTTTGCACTATCACCCGCTATGACGGTGATAGCGCGAAATATCAACCCGGCAGGTATGGGGATTTTACATGGAGTGTTTACAGTGAGGTATACTAATATATAATGTCATGCAATCAGATATGGGAATACAATTGAACTATATCTTCGAGTAATTCAGCATTAACAACTGTATTTATGTTGTTGATGAAACAGCAGGAAACGTAATTGTTGTAAGACACTTTAAATGTGTGGTGTTTTGTTTTATGGTAAAGCTATTCTCAGTTCATAGTAGAAAAATTAAGCAATGCGAAACATATTTCTTTCCATATATAATGCTTTGCAATTTTCAGAAAAATAACTCTTTCATCATTTGCCCTGTTTGTAATGCTTTGTGATTCTTTCAGACTGTGCATCAATTTATGGCATCCATGATCGAGTCCCATTCCCTAGAAGTGCATGTGACAATGGCCCAGTCCATTCTACATCAGTGTCTATATCACCCCCAGTTACAGAATGAACTCTTCTGTCAGCTCATCAAGCAGACGTCAAGGCATCCTGTTCAACACAGGTCAACTGTACAGGTTAGTTATAATATCTTTAAAGCTAGGTTTTTAAAAATAAAATGTTTGATGGAAGTCATAATGTTTATGCAATCAAATCACTAGAATATAATAATACTTGGCAAAATATGACAAACTCATTTCAATTTCATATCATGAAAACTCCTAAGAACTAATGCACTTCTGCCTTGAGCCCTGTGAATAACTGCACCTTTACTTGACTCTGATGTGTAGCGGGGCCAACCGGTCATTTTATAATACATGTATTGTTTACATAACAATCACAGGTCAACCTATGTTAAAAATGTAACATACCAAAATAATATAAAATGTTTTCAAAAATCAATTGATTCAACTAACGCCTTTGGAAATTTGTTGAACATTTCCAAAATAGTGCTAACTTCATTCCAGAACCTGTTGCTATGTGGAAAACATTCATTTTATCTATGTCACACAACCCCCACATCCCCTACCAACTCCCTGGTGGACTTGACCACGGAATCCAAGATGAACCCTCCAATGTACGTGATAGTACAGGGCTGGCAGCTGTTGGCCATGTCCGTGTCGCTCTTCATACCAAAACAGAGTGTCATGTGGCTCCTCAAAATACATCTACAACGCAATGCAGATTCCAGGTTGGTTATTAGAAATTCTTTAAATGCTGGGTTTGAATATTTGGAAATCCTTCACAAGATGGTAGGAATGAGTTGAGTTTATTTTCATGAACAAGCCAGTTTGAGTGAGGGGAAAAAAACTACATGCCAGCCATCGAGTTGTAGGATTTCCTTATAATGGAACACAACAGTTAAAAAAATCTATTTATTACATGTAAAATTAGTTTGTGTATGATTTTATTTTAGCCGAAATGTTTCGCTTTGTTGAACATTTTATTTAAAACATACTTCAAGATTGCCATGTGCCAGTTTAGGGTTGTAAATACTACAAGATTGCCATGTGCCAGTTTAGGGTTGTAAATACTACAAGATTGCCATGTGCCAGTTTAGGGTTGTAAATACTACAAGATTGCCATGTGCCAGTTTAGGGTTGTAAATACTACAAGATTGCCGTGTGCCAGTTTAGGTTTGTAAATACTACAAGATTGCCGTATGCCAGTTTAGGGTTGTAAATACTACAAGATTGCCATGTGCCAGTTTAGGGTTGTAAACAATCTTAATCATACATTATATGTATGTTCTTTCTACTATTACATGTGGTACAAAAGTAAACTTGTACATGTCATGTTCTAGATCTGACACGGGTAAATATGCGATATTCTGTCAGCGGGCCCTTGACAGAACGTTACTGAAGGGTTTACGCGAGGTAAAACCATCTCGTATGGAAGTATTGTCAATACTACTACGCCATCCCTACCACCATTCCCAGCCAATCAGCATACCTGTACATTTCCTCAACAACAGCTACCAGGTATTTATATTATCTATCTGTCTGTCTGTCTACTGTCTGTCTATCTGTCTGTCTGTCTGGGTGCCTGCCAGCCCAGCTTAAATAGGGCTAGAATGCTGAACCTTCAGGTATGTAGACCAGTAATAAATGCGACAAAGGTCCAGTCGGTTAGTTGAACCAAAACTTGTATTGAGTAGTATATAACAAATATTACGATCTGCAATCTGATTGGTTCCTATCATTTTTCATGTGAGTGGTCTCTTGGCATAAACATGCTAACGGGGTAAACAAATTTGTAAAATATTCCTTATTTGGTAATACAGAGGCTTTACAGGGTACATTCTAGTAACATCTGATTGCGGTTGCTGTTGTCACGATGTTATTGTTGCACTCTGTATGACAGGTGATAAGTTTTGATGGCTCAACCACGATACAAGAGTTCCTCCAGTCCATAAACAAGGCCATCGGAGTTCAGGATTGTTCTCGCTCAGGATTCGCACTCTTCTCGGATGATCCCGTCAACACAGACACGGAAATATGTCTACAAAACCACATAAAGGTAAGGATTTTACTCTCGAACAGATTGATTTTATGTAAAAAGGTTTACTGTATTGCATATAGTTCCTAATGTTAGGAAGTTGCTAACAGCAATGAGTTTCCTTACACTTAAATGATCGTATTCTTTGCAAATTATAAATTCTATTTCATTATACACTTTTCTCTAGTCTTATAAAGCTGTCAAAATGTAATGATTCTATATTGAAAACATCCTTATATGTGTGGGATATCTTTATTTATTGTTACATCAGTTTGTTTGGAAGCTAATATTTTGCAAAGTTTCATGAACCAGTCCGTCTGAATGGAAGATTTGTATAAAGTACATTAAAGAAACTAACTGGCCAAAAGGCACAATAACACAAAACCGTTTATCAAACTCTATCCAGGTGTTAACGCCATATAATAATGTATATGTGTTGATTAAAAGTATGAGTTTATTCACAGGTTTTTAAAATATCCGTGATTGAATATGGCTAAAATGAATTATGTTGGTAACTCTTTATTCGATGCTTCAGTTTTGGGGGATTGTGCCGGCTGGTTAAATCCGGTTATATTGTGTCTATAGAGTTTGGATTCTCAGAATGTGTAAGTTATATATATACCTCGTCATCAGTAGGTTTAGAAATGGTGTACATCTGTTATAAAATTTGCATGTTGATAGCGGGATAGGGACTTTAAGGAATTATAATCTGTGTAAAAAAAGTTTTTAAAAACATTTCTAGATGCCTTATTGTCAAGTTATGGAAATAAGATCACTGTGAAGAAAACCTACAAGCTTGTTCTAAGTAAGTTAACGGTTTTATGATTGCCAAAACGGCCATTCATTTTATTAGTTCCTCAGAAATATATTGTGTAAAGTGTTAATTAAGGTGACACGTGCCATTACAGGTGTGTGATGTGATATCGAGGTGGGAGGAGGCATTTCGCGACAGTCATGGTAAACTGGATACCAGTAAAACCATCCGTCTTCTTTACAAGAACAGGTATAATAATATATAGAAACAATTTTTAATTTAACAATATGTCAGCCAGAATCTGCTATATAATAGTTACTGTGTAGTCCGAGGTGAGTAGTCCTCCGTGTAGTCCGAGGTGAGTAGTCCTCTGTAATGTCATACATAGTGTTGGTTTGTCAATGTATACTTGTCGGGGGCCAATTTCCATCACTTATGCAAACATAAACTAATTTTTCAGATATTTCTATGTAATCTGACAATTGTTACTATACTTTCTATTAGGTTACCTCTTCCAGCAAATCTGACACCAAAGAATTTTGTTTTATATAAATTATCGAAGTGGCACGTGACCGTTATATAAAACTGAGAAATCATTTTTTGTACATGTCCAGTTTCCGTCATGTTTTTTAACAAGTGATATATTCAGCTAGGTCATGATGCAGTAAAATGTTATGAATTAAAAACATGTTTGCAAGTCTACTCAACAATTTCATTGTAAAAGTTGTATGTTTCAATTGTTCCATCATTCACCTCGATCGCTATAACAATGCAGCTAGTAACGTCAATGTTATATTTTCCATGACATCAAATGCGTCAATTTCACATTAAAAACAAAGGGTAACTCTCTAAATTAAACAGATACAAGTTGTACAAGTTGCCTCTCTTTGGTTAAAATATATTATTACAGAACATTTTAACTGGGTCTGCTGAAGTGTGATAAACATATGACGTCATACCAGTGTAATTTTTTAAGTAATTTATTATGCGGTAATATGCGCGCATCCGCAGAGCCATATAAGGAAGTAAACACAATTTTTTAATAAATCCCTTTCGTTTTTGTACCGCTTATTTACATTTTGGTTGTTTCTTCTGTTTTCAATCCAGGGCTAAACGTCTGTCAATCAGTAACATCGCATATGTAACTTGCAATGTAAAAACAGTTTTTAAATGAGTATGATGGAAACTGGGCTTGGATGGAAAGTGGCCTCTAAGCGGTAGCGGTTTCGGTAGCTCAGTGGATAAATCCTTGATCTTTAAGACTACAGACTCTGCCCATCTGGGTTCAATCCCTGACGGAGGCATGTCTGATGGGAAACTTCATCCTTCATCTCATCTCCCTCTGAGGTTGCTGTCCCGATATAACCTTTTAAGATGTGCCATTAAGAGGTTAAACTCTATTTAATTTCTGTCTGAATGCGAGCCTATGACATAGGTATCAAGATTATAAGAATATTTCATGGGTACCCAGTAAAGAACTGGAATTCCGTGACGAGGCGTAACAGTTTGAGTCGGAACATTGCCAAGGTTCTGATTAAAACAGTTTTACCAATGGTTGGGATTTCCCTATCTGAACCCACAAATTATATTTTTTTCTTTCATAATATTGATAGTTTGTGTATTGTTGTAGACCAACTATCAACATCTTATGTATATTTATTAAGCAACAATATCTTTATTGATGTGCATGACGTTTATCTGCCCCCGTTTAAGGTCAGATTTTCCAGCACCCCTGTAAAACATGGATGTCCATATTTGGTATGCAAGAAAATACGGGCCAATAATCAATATCCCTACTTCAAACACTTGATTGATAGCAGTTTATAAGTTTCATTTAGAATTGAAGATGTAATGGCGTGCCTGAATGTGTTTGATGTAGCAGAACTTCAGTGAATATTTAATGCTATCTTCTTACATGTAAAAACAAAAGACATCTCATTACTTATGAAAATCTGTGTCTGTCATCCAAATTATTTTATAATATTTAAGAACTGAGTATGAAATCCTGATTTTGTAGCCTTAAATATTTTGTTGGCAGAGTTTAAACCTTTCTTTGCTACTTTCGTATGTGCTGTGTGTTTATAGAAACACCCATTTTAGTTGAGAATGATTGGTCTTGCATTTTGTTATCAAATATACAGCTATGCAGATATTTCCACAGGTTATACTTCAAGAGTACCAGTCGTTTAGAGACGGACAGGGAGAAATTGTTAATAACATACCAGATCAATGAAGAAATCATCAATGGCAGATTTCCTCTGAACCGAGATTTGGCTTTGGAGCTTGCCTCACTTATGGCCCAGGTAAGACAATGGATTATTGTTTAAAACTGATACCATGTCTTCACATTACAATACTCCAGACTAATACAGTTCTCTACTGGTAGAAGGACACAAGAGATAATAAAGTGAATATTGTTCATCCCTACACCTGCCCTCCTCTTACTAACAAATAGATTCCTATGGTTCTTTAACGTGCTCGGAGGAAAGGCTCCCAATACGCAAGACTGCCCCGTTTATTCCCCATCTGATGTATGAGGCTAAGAGAAAGTATCTTCCCGAAGAACATACTGATAAAGCGCAGGTAGTGCTATCTACTGGGCCAAGCCAGCCCCAATGATAAGTGAATTTGATTTCTTCTCAACAAATAATCAATTTCAATTTTTAGCTCTACTGATCAGAGATCAGCAGAGCTTATGCCGTGGTGCGGCGTCCGTCTGTCCGTCTGTCCGTAAACTTTTATTTGTAGCGACTTCTCCTCTGAAACTACTGGATGGATATTCATGAAACTTTACAGAAATGTTGCCCATAAAGTCTAGTTGATCCTAGCAAAAATTCATGTTGATGTGAAATCCAAGATGGCCGCCAAAGCTAAAAATAGAGTTTTAAAATACAAGTTTGTAGCAACTTCTTCTTGAAAACTATAAGTGATATTGATATGGGACTTTTTCTAAAATGATCAGTATGACATGATGTTGATCCTAGTCAAAAATCGTTTTGATTCAACATTAAACATGGCTGCCAGCGGCCAACTTTGTTTACATAGAGTTATATAGTAAAAACTTGTAGCGACTACTTCTCTGAAACTACTTGGCGGATTGTCATGAAACTTTACAGGAATGTTGCTCTTGATGTCTAATTGATCCTAGAAAAATTTCAGGTCGGCCGGAAATTCAAGATGGCCGTCACAGCTAAAAATAGAATTTTAAAAAATAAGTTTGTAGCGACTACTTCTTGAAAACTATAAGTGATATTGATATGGGACTTTTTCTAAAATGATCAGCATTACATGATGTTGATCCTAGTCAAAAATCGTTTTGATTCAACGTTAAACATGGCTGCCAGCGGCCATCTTTGTTTACATAGAGTTATATAGTAAAAACTTGTAGCGACTACTCCTCTGAAACTACTTGGCGGATTGTCATGAAACTTTACAGGAATGTTGCTCTTGATATCTAATTGATCCTAGAAAAATTTCAGGTCGGCCGGAAATTTGAGATGGCCATCACAGCTAAAAATAGATTTTTAAAAAATAAGTTTGTAGCGACTACTTCTTGAAAACTATAAGTGATATTGATATGGGACTTTTTCTAAAATGATCAGCATGACATGATGTAGATCCTTGTGGAAAATTATTTTGATTCGACGTTAAACATGGCTGCCAGTGGCCATCTTTGGTTACATAGAGTTATATAGTAAAAACTTGTAGCGACTACTCCTCTGAAACTACTTGGCGGATTGTCATGAAACTTCACAGGAATGTTGCTCTTGATGTCCAATTGATCCTAGAAAAATTTCAGGTCGGCCGGAAATTCAAGATGGCCGCCACGGTTAAAAATAGATTTTCAAAAAACAAGTCTGTAGCGACTACTTCCTGAAATCAAAATCAATCAGTAGAGCTTCAAGGTCATTGACCTCTTGTTTAAAAAATCTTTCACGGGTTTTATAGATTGAAATATTGTGATACGTCTTGTTACAGATAGAGTACGGTGATGTCAAGACAAGTGATTCCAGTGTGACACAGCAGGCAAGCCAGGCACTCGACAGGTTCTACCCTCGCAAGTATAGAGACAATACGGATGACAGGTAAGGACATAACCATGGTCCCCACTATAGCCCACTACCACTAGTCCCCTATTACATATTTAGTAATCAAACTTGGTGGATATCACTGCTGTCATTGGTTTAATGACTTATTGCCAGCATTTTACAGAATTTTACCCCTACCTTTGTCACCTTGCATTGTTTTTCTCTCAAGATTTTGTAACTGAATTTAGGGGGTGTTACAGTCATTATGAGTTCATTCGCATATTTTTTTATAGCTCCTTGCATTCTGGTGACATTCGATTGAATTCATGCAAAATTGTGTGACAACCGTGTTACCACAACGCATCAATAAACACTACCAGTGTATTAAATAAACTTAGTTGACATAATTTCCATTATGTGAGCATGAATATAATGCCGGCATTAAACCAGTAAATGTGATGTGTATTGGCAAGTAAGAAAGTCCACTGGTTTAATGACTTATTGCCAGCATTTTACAGTTCTAAATTTTACAGCATTTTACCCCTACCTTTTTCCCCTAGCATACTTTTTCTCTAAAGATTTTGTAACTGAATTTAGGGGGTGTTACAGTCATTACGAGTTCATTCGCATATCGCCGGCATTTATCGGTTCTTTGACTCTCGCCAGAATTATGTCTCCTAACGGGTCACCCAACAGGTGGCTGGAAAAAAATGATTTTTTTTTTATAGCTCCTTGCATTCTGGTGACATTCGATTGAATTCATGCAAAATTGTGTGACAACCGTGTTACCACAGCGCATCAATAAACACTACCAGTTTATTAAATAAACTTAGTTGACATAATTTCCATTATGTGAGCATGAATATAATGCCGGCATTAAACCAGTAAATGTGATGTGTATTGGCAAGTAAGAAAGTCCACTGGTTTAATGACTTATTGCCAGCATTTTATAGTTCTAAATTTTACAGCATTTTACCCCTACCTTTTTCCCCTAGCATACTTTTTCTCTAAAGATTTTGTAACTGAATTTAGGGGGTGTTACAGTCATTACGAGTTCATTCGCATATCGCCGGCATTTATCGGTTCTTTGACTCTCGCCAGAATTATGTCTCCTAACGGGTCACCCAACAGGTGGCTGGAAAAAAATGTTGTTTTTTTTATAGCTCCTTGCATTCTGGTGACATTCGATTGAATTCATGCAAAATTGTGTGACAACCGTGTTACCACAGCGCATCAATAAACACTACCAGTTTATTAAATAAACTTAGTTGATATAATTTCCATCATGTGAGCATGCATATAATGCCGGCATTTTACAGTTCATAAAGACTTTGTTAAATGTGTCATTTCCAATTTACTTGTGACCTGCAATTCCTCAGAAACTACTGCAGGGTTAGTTTTAAAGCAGTCTTGGAGGGTATTTTTAACATCATGTGTAGATAGAGTTTAATTAACATTGTTGAAGTGATACGGGAAATAATTCCCGATTGAGAAAGATTCTTGCGATATAGAAACGAGTGCGTTTTCGCACGAGTTTCTATATCGCAAGAATATTTCTCACGAGTGAATTATTTTGAGTATCACGACAAAAATGTTAATTAAACTATATAATATACATTCTGTGATGAATTTCTTTCCAATCGTCTTTTGACACAAGTATTCCTTCTTCTGTCACTCCTTTGGCGACAGCGTGGAGTAATATTATGACGTCAATTTGTGACGTAATATCGTGACGTCTATCGTTTAGTTCATAACATTTGGCTACTGTGCTATCTTGCGCACTAGGCGAGATAGCACAGTAGAGGAAGGGATAAGTTATAGATTTTCTCAAACTGGGAAATTTCAATAATTTATCACAGAATATATAATATATACACATAATGCTTGCATTTTACGGCTTTATTGACTCGCCAGTATTATGGCATCTCGCATTCTGACCCCTATTCACTTTAGGGCTCCTTCATCCTTTGGTAAACATACCGGTAGAGGACTGGTGCTCCTTTGCATTACTATGTGGCCTTGTTTTGTCCTTTTACCTACATCCAAACATTCTGTGAATGAAGTTATCTCTGGGGTCTGTCTGAACAAACTCCAGTTCATCCTATCCAACACCTTATATAAAATCAGCGGTAAATTAGAGACTCGTTTTCCAGGAGTGTTCAGGAGAAGTTACTGGAACGCTGGACGTCACTACGGGGGCGAGGTCACCAGGACTGTGTCCGTGTCTACCTCGCTGTCGCACGCAAATGGCAGTTCTGTGGAGCTAAACTATTCCTAACTAGAGTGAGTCCTGTTTCCATTTTTAGTGAGCCCATTTACGTATCTTGGCTTAGTGATCACAATGTCGGGATTTTCACCAAACTTTACCAGAATGTGGCTTATATGCATCTAACGTCACGGATACAATTTCGGGTCGCTGTGATGTACTTTAAATGAAATATAGGTCACATCTGGTCTCCGCTATGATATGCGTTCTTGATCCTTCCTTGCAGGATGTTCAACAACCTCCACCAGAATGTTCCTTATATGCATCTGACATCATGTACAAAATGTCTGGTTGCTGTGACTTACTTTGGACTAATTAAATTAAATACTAAGTACACGTAAGAAATGAATATCTCATGAGATTGACATTAAAGTAAAATAGTCCAATCTGGACTTCTTCAACTTTTGGCTCGACATGCAGGCTGTGACCTTCTAGTCTAGTATCCATCTACCTAAACGGTGTTTAGACTAAGACTGAATGTTTTAAGAAATTGCAAAGAAACTTAAGAAATACTAAATACAACTTCAATTTGTTTATCTAAAATTTGTTATTCTTCAAATCCTGTGTAAATCCCATTTATGATAAGGTAGTAACTGGTTGTAATGTTTATCCCAGGTTAGGAAGAATCCTTGTCTCCAGATGACATATGGTTTGGCCGTACAGGAGGAAGGGCGTGGCTGTGCTGGAGTATTCTACAATGGTAGGTTTCTTCAGTGAGTGGGGTCTGTGTAGGTTTTAGCCAGTCACAATTACAATATTCGTACAAAAGTTGCATTGCAAGTTGCTAATGATGCTAATTCGGAGATATTATACAAGAATGTAAAAGTAGTAGGTACTATAGAGTCTTTTACTTGGCAGATTTAAAAAATATTGCTGTTCGTTTATTATCTTGCCTGTAATTTTATATTGATATTGCTTTCTGGCAATGGTGATTGCCACAGATATGTTTTATGTTTTTACATCTAATGTAGCTTTGTTTCTTTGAGTCAGAGTTTTTGATACATGTGGGTTAGATATTAAATGCCGATTGGTGGACTTTCTTACTTGCCAATTCACATCACATTTATTTCAGCAAACCAATCAGTATGATGACTACAGGTCGGTGGTGAAGTCGGTGGGTGGAATGAGGACCTGATGATTGTTGTCCAGCCCAACTCCATTGAGTCTGCCCACACCACTATGAACACAGGACTGATAAATCTATTGTTTATCTTGCCAAACCATAAGGTAGGTTTGTCTGTAGCCTGCTCATTGAGTCTGTCCCCACACCACTATGAACACATGGGACTGATAAACTATTGTTCATCTTTCCAAAACAGACGTAGGTTTGAACTGTGCCGACCTCAGTAAGTCTGCCCACACCACTACGAACACAGGGACTGATAAACTATTGTTTATCTTGCCAAAACATAAGGAGGTTTGAACTGTTGCCGACTCAATAAGTCGCCCCACACCCACTATGAACACAGGATGATATAACTATTGTTTATCTGGACAAAAACATAAGGTAGGTTTGAACTGTTGCCCGACTCAATAAGTCAGCCCCACACCACTACGAACACAGGACTGATAAACTGTTGTTTTATCTTGCCAAAACATAAGGTAGGTTTGAACTGTGCCGACTCAATAAGTCCCGCACCACACCACTACAAAAAACAGAACTGTTAAACTATTGTTTATCTTCAAAACATAAGGTAGGTTTGAACTGTTGCCGACTCAATAAGTCTGCCCCACAACCCACTACAAACACAGGACTGATAAACTATTGTTATCCTTGCCAAAAACCATAAGGTAGGTTGAACTGTTGCCGACCCAATAAGTCCTTCTCACACCATACAAACACAGGACTGATAACTATTGTTTACCTGCCAAAACAATAAGATAGGTTTTAACTTGTACCCTGCTCATTGATTCTGGCTCCTCACTACAAACACAGAACATGATAAACTATTGTTTATCCATGCCAAAACATAAGGTAGTTTTGAACCTTAGCCATCCTCATGTGCTCTGACCTTAAGCAAATCCATCTATGGGCTGTCCCCTGCATCCTTCAGACCATGATGCAAATCCCTTACACTAAAGAACTGGGAATGTATTCTATAACAAGGAACAGGGGAAAACACCAAACCATTAATATTTTGCCTTTGCAAAACACCAATAAATATATTTCAAAAACATTCATAAAATGACTATAACACAAACCATAAAGACTTTATTTTTTGGTAATGATTATTCTGTTAGTTGCCCACATTCTGTTAGTTTGCCCACCATAAACTGACACTTAATGTGCCCCAATTGTACATGTATAAAGTTTACAGTTGTCATATTGCATTTTTATCAGTTTTCAAAACATTTCGCAGAAAATGATAACATTTAAAATATTGTATATATATACAGGTATTAGAAGCGACACACCTGATTGCCAGCTACGTAAACGTTCCGATCACAGCGATGTTCCCCAGGGAGCCCAAAATGAGCTGATTCATTGTAATGGAAATCGCAATCCAGAAAATTCGTTCAAAGCCATGTTTTCAGATAATAACCCCATGGGACAAGGTTCTTGTTGTGATAGAAATTATATCCCAGAGAAGTGTCGGTCACACCATGTCTTAACTTATACCCATGGACAAGGTTCTTGTGATAAAAATATATCCCAGAGACGTGGACGGTCACAGATATGTTCTTAACTTATAAACCATGACAAAGGTTCTGTGATAAAAATTATATCCAGAGAAGTGGGTTGGTCACAGCATGTGTTATCTAAAAACACCATGGAACAAATGTCCTTAGTGATAAAAAATCATATTACCAGAGAGGTAATTGGTCACAGCTAATAAGCTACTGGTGCAGTTCGTGGTAGTGTGCGTGATCAGTGATATTGAACCAAAGTAAACTGGAAATAATGGCCTTGTTTCAAGGCCAGGAACCTGGGGTAGAAACTGATCAATGGTATTCAGATGCAAGGACCGGGCCTAGTATTCATCAAACTTTTTGAGCACAAGAATCGGACTCGACTCAAAATCTCAATTTTTGAATTCCAAATAAAAACAATTTTACAAGCAAATACTATATTAACTTACAGAAACGAGTAACTTAAAGGTAATTCAACAGAAA
>JAWPHD010014226.1:0-62721 GCA_037043455.1 Cyrtodaria siliqua | reverse complement strand
GACGAAACGGGTTGAGCTGGGGTATGAAAGAAAATAATTCGGCTTAATAAGGTGGCATATTGTAAATTAAAACATGTAATAGGTTTTAAACATGTTTTTTGTCATATATCCGTTATAAAATCAGGCAAATATAAAATTTCCTATCGCCTAATGGAATTAAGCGGGGCACCACGTGATGCTTATTACCAGCAATAGAAAATGACTATTCCGCGGTCTGAAACATACACTGACGATCTGTACAGATTCTTGTACTTTTTTGTCATTATCAATTTTCCAATGCACCTTATTGTTGGGTACTCTAACAACGGGAAAATAATGTCAATGATACAAATATAAGACTGATTGCACAAACCTAGATCTAGTTTATACCCAGTGGCTAAAAAAGAAAGTGCGATACATTGATACTCCCAACTTATACTCATCATCGGCAAGAGTATACATTAGCATTACAATTATTGCCGTTGGCATTATAGAGCTCCATTTACTATAACCAATTAATTAAGTCATTACTACCATTATCGGAGAGGGGGAGGTATGCTGCAATTATGACCAAATCATCAAAAGGAAATATAAAAATCGAACAGAAACTTATCATTCCACAGAACACAGTCAAACAAAAACATGCATTCAAAACAAATTACAATTAAAGTAAAATTCTTATGCAGATATATTTCCATTGGCTACGTCTCAAATTCGCCGATTTTACCCGTCTGAAAAGTACATTAGGTCACCTTATGTTATTAGTTGTAACAAGCGGATGTCATTGGGTGAGTCTAAGAAAAAATGCGTTACCGGATGAATTTGGCAGAAACCAGAGGAGCAGTGGAATAAACCATAAAGGACGACAAGACAAATTGAAGAAAAACATCAAACGTTACTGTCCTTCGGAGGATGAAGGGTAAGCTTCGTGATAGAGTCCACACATCCTTATTGCCATATCATCACGGCTAGGGTATGGCCCATTATTACAACCAGATTATTATAACTATCATTAGTGTCATCATGGACACTACAAATAATAATAGCCAAGTCAATGGGTCTTAACAGTGTCATCATGGACACTACCATATAATATAAGCCAAGTCCACTGGGTCTTTAACAGTGTCATCATGGACACTACAAATAATAATCAGGCCAAGTCAATGGGGATTTTACCAGTGTCATCATGGACACAACAAATATAATTAGACCAAGGCACTGGGCCTTTAACAGTGTCATCATGGACACTACAAATAATAATAGGCCAAGTCACTGATGATTTAACAGTGTCAACAAAGTTGTCACAAGACATACATGGGTGTTAAAGTACAGGCATCGACCTTTTTGTTTTCTAATCTATTCTATCTATTCTTCTCTAGTATAGGTGTTATCAAATAACCACTTCGTCACCTGGTACTTTGTTTTGATCACCCTCTCTTTTTTTCCCTATTTTATTAAGATTGACATTCAATACTTCAACGATCGGAACTGTCAAACGCGCCTAAATTCTACAATATTACGAGATGAGCTATCCCCCACCCACTCCCCAAAACAAAACAAAAACTTCCGTCGCCGTTACGTTCTTCCAAACGTGTATGAGAAGCATTTTGGCTGGTTATTTATTTCGTTTGTTTTATCATTTATTAAGATATTACGTTTGTTTTAAGATATGGTGATATGTATTTATTTATTTAAATATATAATATCACCCGAGATCTTGAAAGCGTTTTAAATCGTGATATCACGTATTCCAATGAATGACTTTTCTATTTCGAATGATATCAATCACACAGTCTCGAATACGTGATATCACGGAATGAATTTCAAAATTAGAAGATGTGATAATTCTCATACATTTTGAATAGATGATATCAATGCTGATCAAATTTGAATGTGGTTTCACGTATCAAATTGGCAATATCTGATTAATTGTACAACAACATTCATATTTAAACAAACAATTTCGGAGAATTATGGTTCACCGCCAATGTAAAACTCAGTTGCTATTTAGTAAACACCTCCTTACAATGCTGAAAAACGGATTAAGAAACTCACCAACCAACCAATCAACAAACCCAAGCAACCAACAAAGCAACCACCAACCAACCAACCAACAACCCAAACCCCGACCCCAAAAATTCAATCAACCAAACAATCACACCAACCAAACAAATATGAATACCATCTCTGAAGAGAAGAAAATAATAGTTATGCCTTTGGCAGTAAAACGTTTTTTATTTCCAAATACGCTTACACATATAACACACTTATTGTTCAGAGATTAACAAAATAATATGGCCCATCTACTTGAATGGTCACCACCACTAAAATGATACAAGAACACATGTTTATGTTCCTTGCAAGTCTTTACAGAGATCAAAAATATAATTCGGCCCCTCTGCTTGAATGGTCAGTTATTTCAAAACACATCAGAAATAACACATTATCATTGTTCAGAGATTAAACACAATACTATAGCCCATCTTCTGGTCAGCATCTCTGAATACAAAAAAAAATGACACAATGATCTGGGGGAAAAGTCTAACTTCAGAGATTTACAAAATAATTAGGTCCATCTGCTTGAATGGTCAGCATCTCTGAACAGAAAAACAAATGTCTGTGTCTTTTGTCAGTCTTGACACAATGTTCTGAGGGAAAAGTCTGACTTCAGAGATTTACAAATAATTAGGTCTATCTGCTTGAATGTCAGCATCTCTGAATAGAAAAAAAACAAATATCTGTTTCCTTTGTCAGTCTTGACACAATGTTTGGGTGAAAAGTCTAGACTTCAGAGATTTACAAAATAATTAGGTCCTTCTGCTTGAATGGTCAGTATCTCTGAGAGCCGTTTTTCAATTTTTACATAATTGCCTAGGACATGTCCTGCATTGATGCATCTAAATCATCATCAAAACATCAGCAGACGAGGCTTTTGAGCCTCTTGCTTGCAGGTATGCCTTTGGCTAGACTGAAGTTGTTCAGTTTCCTTTAATTTCTTCTTCTTGGGTATGTCCCTGTTCTGAGAAATCAAAACATCAGCAGACATGGCGTTCAAAGCTCCGGCTGTATTAAATATCTTCTTCAGTTTTCTCCAACTGCCTTTTGATTCATTCATCTCTTCTGCAATACGAAATACATTTTTGTGGAAGGGTGCCAGATACTCAAATTCTTTCTCATAGTGTCTTCTGTGTCCTTCAGTTTAAAGGTGGCATCCTTAATAACTTTTGCCAGAGATAATGCTTTTCAGTTAATTCATCTGCGTGTGCCTGCAAGTCTTTGCCAACATCAGAATTAATTTGCATTTTATAAAGGATGTCCATTAACAATAGGTTGACTTCTCTTATGTCTTTACATGGTTCCTTCACTAGATCCATGGTCTGAAACAATAAAGAAATGATTAGTGACATGCATTGAAGCGTGCTTATTTATGTGACTTCCCATGGTATGTGACATGCTGTTAGCAAATCTGGGTATATCATAATCTGTGATTCTATATTAATGCTGTGAAGTATCGCAAAGTTGCCAGATACCACATCACCTTCAATAACTATACTACAGTATATATTGATTCTGGGAAGTTAAAAACCCTTCATACAGTCACTGACTTCTAATTTTGTGCCCAGCACACCTGAGGATCACAGAGGCGTCTAAATACACCTCGTTGTGAAAGGAATTAAAATGTTTCCATTTGAACAAGAATTCCTATTTCATCTGGAGTCACTAATTATAAAACATTGACCTGGAAAATAATTACAACGCATTTGTTAAGCTCACCCATACTGTGGGCAAATGCAGCTGTGGAGTAACATATCTCTGTTCAGGACAGTACTTTCATTTCTTCTGTCATCCATGGATCAATGATCTGTAAAAGAAAACATCCCATTTGAAAGGAGCTTTTGAAACTCATCCAGGTTATAATATGAGCCGTTTTTCACAAACGGGCGTATTAAAAGGGCAGCATTTTGGTAAATTAAGCTTGGAAGGAGAGTCCTACTACATTAGTATTGCATGCATTAATCTCCCCAAAGTCTGGATCATTTTGACTTTCCCTCAAATGATATTACGGCTACGAATAATACGTTTTAACAATTCACGCAGTAATTCCCCCTCCCAAAACTCTCACCCCACCACCTCCCCAAACCGTTTGTGTCTACTAGTATCCGTAACACATACTGGTAGATTAATCCCTGTAGCGGTCAAAAATCAGTATACACATAACCACCAACCGCTCACACACATGTCCAAAGTAAAGGCCATGTACTATCAAGTATTAGTATATAGCAGGCTACACCAACTATAATTACTAAACGTAAGCGAATTCATAATATTGACAAAGCATCATCAAAATAAACTGACCAATCAGTGACCAGAAATTTGGCACACCTTTAAATTCTGGTAGGAGATGGACCGGGCCTTCATTCTAGATGTTCAACCAAGTTTACTGTTATAATTAAGGTATTTACATCGTGATTATTTTAAAACCTGCATATTTCATGCACAGTTATGTAAATTGATTCAATATATTTACCTTTCAAAACGGAAGTTTAAACATTATCATCTCTTTACTCTTTCAAAGATTTTTATTTTACTATAGAACCTAAGGATAAAAACCGAGTGACACAAATGTTATCACCTAGTGAAAAAAAGGTACAATCTCAACATTTGGCAATGGAAAATCATGAATTGCTACTTTACTTTATGCACTGTACTGTACAATATATTAGATGTAGAATACAGATCAAGACCATGCAGTGAATGGCAGTGAAGAAATCCAATTCATTTTGTTGATTTTGCACAAGGTTGCTCATGGAAACTGTCACAGTCCAAGACGTAGTTTATTTTCTTCCACATAACACTTTCGTTTAAACCCCTCATCCCACCATTTTGCTCTTGAAACATCAATTGCACTTACTTAATTGTAAGCCTTTAATTAAAGTAAATGACCTTGAACTCAAGGTCACATGCTACTTATTTCCGAACTTGACCGAGATCCATTGTACTTTGTTGATGGCTTTTTTGTACTTATGCTGTTGTTTCTCCAACTAGTGACTTTTCAAAAATCGAATGGTCATAACACCTCCGACATGATAGACTCAATTTGGCTAGTTATCAAACTGGGCTAAGGTCACAGGCCCATAAACATTAGCCCCATGTTTCATCAGGATTGGATAATAAATCTTAAAGTAATTAAACGGATACCACAAAATATTCAATTTTAAAAATCCAAGGGCCATAATCCAGCATTGGTGTGAGATGGCTGGTTATCAAACTTGACCTAGACATTATGGCCATAAATAATATCCTTAAATTTCATCAAGATCGGATTATAAATATTAAAGTTAGTTCTCGGAAACAAAAAGGGCATCATTTGGTTACAGACAATATGGAGTTATCTAACCTTTGTGTGTGTGTGTGTGTTTGTGTGTGTGTGTGTGTGTGTGTGCGTGCGTGCGTGCCTGCGTATGTGAGTGGCCTTGATGCAACTGAAACCATGTGCAAAGTTCGAATGAATTGGAATAAACAGATATGAGAATGTGGAACACCTTAACGAAACACGTTAACGTAAATGTTGACGCCGCCGTCACCTCCGCCACAAAGCGATAGATATGTCTCCTCCTCGAAGGTGAGACATTAATGTTTGTTTTTTTGTATGTTGTTTTATGTCATTTTCAACATATGTAAGGTTATATATGACTGTCGATTTTATTGTGGTGGAGGCAGATCACCCACTTGTCCTGGGTAGAACCAGTACTGTACACCTCCTGCCATCCGTAAGAATCGACACTTCTTCACTTACAAGTCGAGCTCCCAGTGGGATTCGAACCCGCGGCGGTGCGGGGCGAAGGTTTACAACGCAACGTCGGTAAACATACGGCCACAGAGACGCCGAGACATTATTGTGTTGATGAGATGATAAAATAAAACTTCACTCGACTCCACTGCATTTAAATGCTATGTCATTGACCTTACATATCCTGACCTAGGTACACAACTAATACAAATAGAGCAATTTATTTAACAAAACAAAACTTACTTTGATTTATTTAACGATATTTGCGTTGTTCATTTGTGCGCGTGTAAATATACTGAGATAGGGTGATATCTGGAGGATCACGGAAAAACACGTCGTTATTTAATTAAAGGTGGTAAGTCGGGGAGTTTTTCTTCTTCTATTTGTTAATCAGTTTATCAATGTGTCTATATTTGATATCCAGTATATAGTTTAATTTTTTTTTGAATCCTTTATAGTGATATCGCACAAATAAAATAAATCTAAATATGGTCTAAGATATTAACTGTCCTTGAAAACCGCATGTCCTTGAAAACCGCATTATCGATCGGTCTTGAAAACAACTGCTGCACCTTTTGATTTCCACTGTTGGTCAATTAGCATTGTGAACATCTGAAACATTCAGAAATACTAATTGCACGGGGGTTTATTAAAGGTTAATTAAAGGCCCTTACCTGCCAAATAACGGCAATATTACGCTACAAAATCGTTTATCCAAACACTATCCAGGTATTCAGGTCATAAGTTCATAACATAATGTGTATGTACCGATTAAAAGCATAGTCGTATTGTATGCATGTGTTCTAAAAAAGGTATTGAATATGCGTAAAATGAATTATGAGTTGGTAACTCTTAATTTAAAGCTCCAGTTTTGGTATTTGGCCTGACTGGTTAAAGCCGTCTTTACTGTGTCCTATAGAGTTTGGATTCTCTACGTGTTATGTAATCGTTTTAGATTGTTTTCAGAACTTTTGTAGTTAAAATCCGCTCGGTCTCAAATACAATCCCGTATTAATTTATGCTATCCAAAGACTTAAAATGTTTCACCTGAGCACACAGTTTGATTTGTCCTTTCTCGCCAGTTCTTTGGTGAGTTATATGTTTTTCAAACTGGTCCCTATGTATGAGTGTAGGACAAGCTCATTATCTGAGGCATATGCACGAACAGTACACTGTTTGAATGTCGATTTTTTTCTAATGGTACAATATGAAAAAAACATATATAATCATGTAATGTATGAAAGTATATTTATTATTATATAAGCTATCCCGCCAACAACAGTCATAATTTACAACATATACACGGTTTCTAAACATACTGATGACGAGGTATATATATAACTTGCATATTTTGAGAATCCAAATTCTATAGACAATAAAAACGGTTTTATCTACTCAACCCAAACCCCAAAACTGGAACATCGAATTAAGTGTAACCAACCCATAATTAATTTACGCATATTTAATCACGGGAATTTTTTAAGAACCAGTTAATGAACTTATACTTTTAATCTGTACACATACATTGTTATATGACCTGTACACCTGGATAAAGTTTTGTAGTGTAATGTTGTCATTATTTGGAGGGTTAGTTTCTTTAACTTGCCATCATGTAGCTAGTATGATACATTGCCCCTTATCTTTTACAATGTCATTGTTTAGCACGTTCTATCCAATAATCAGTATAATAGTCATGTAAGATTTCAAAGAACTACTGACTCTTATATGACTGACATAATCTTTCACTTGACTTAGTATTTTAGTCTGGGCTCTTGTTTCAATTCCAATCACTAACGACAATTTATATTCAATTTGTTATTTTTGATGGGGACTCATGGAGTCTCAACGTGGTGTTTTGTAAGATTTCGTTACACACATTTTATATTAACGACCATTTGAATATGTCAAAGCAAACTGATTTTACATGTTTATCAATTGCGTCAGGAACACTTTTTTAGTTAAAGTAAAGAGGATAAACTCTATACAAATGACCTTTTGTTTTTAATAAAACAAGTCTATATATATGTGAGTAGGCTTTAAGTCATATTGACACTTTCATTAGTAAATTTATGTGCTAATTTCAAAAAGTTTGATACATACTTAAAGAATGTCCTGTGTCGCTATGAGTAATGGAGAATTATAATAATAATCATGATAAAGGCAGGGACATAGCGTGGCATACTCATTACTTCCGGGAGTAACTTCTAAAAGTAAAAAATAAAAAATAATTCTAAAATGTTCAATAATAAAATAAAAATCAGAGTGGGGAGGGAGATAAGGGTGGACAACTACCAATGTTTTGCGAGCATCTGATATCGATTGTACCATGGATATACATGTATGTAGGTCTATGCTTGTACTAGTACTATGTTGGTCCAAAAATGACAAATATGTATTGGGGGAGGCTCCTTGAACAAACCGTTGTGGCAGGGGGACACCTACTCCTAAACCCTCTCCCACGCGGCACTTCGAGCATTGTATTAGGAGTATGTTGAATACAAGCCACGCTAAGCCCCTGAAAGGTTTATTTAATGGAAGACCTCATCTGAAACTAGTCAATGTTCCATATTTAACATATACCATGAATAATATTAAGTGTCTTTCTCCACTACACTTCAGTGTTATATTTAGTTATTTTCTTTTCGTTTGTATAATAATCATAAAGTATATGTCCATAGTCAAGTTAAGCAAAGAAGATAAAGCAAGGTGACTATTCAGGAGAGATAACAGCAATAGCGTACATTGTAGCTTTACAACAGTTATCTGTTACAGTTCCAGAAGCAGGTCATGTTAGAATAGCTTTTTATGTTTAACATAGAAACTCTATGAAAAACATATAACGTAACATTATAAAAGGGAGATATTAGTGTGTTTGTATGGAGAAATTATATACAAAATGGTAATTCTATAAATAAAAATATAACATGTGTTGAATTCAAAATATAAACTACATACACCGACATCTGCAAATGCAAAATATAAACTACATACACGAGCATATGCAGACGCAAAGGATAAACTACATACACCAACATCTGCAAACGCAAAGGATAAACTACATACACCGACATCGGCAAACGCAAAGTATAAACTACATACACCGACATCGGTAATTGAAACGATAAACTACATAAACCGTCATCTGCAAATGAAATAAACTACATACACCGACATCTGTAGTTCAAACGATAAACTACATACACCAGCATCTGCAATTGCCAAATATTAACTACATACACCAACATCTTCAAACACAATGGATAAACTACATATACCGACATCTGCAAAAGCAAAGGAAAAACTACATACACCGACATCTGCAAATGCAAAATATAAACTACATACACAGACATCTGTAGTTCAAACGATAAACTACATTTCAATTGATCATGCCTAATTGATTCTTTCATTTGAACATTTACATCCAGATTTTGTAAAGAGGAATCCTTTTCACGCAGTTCCTATTATTAATAACAGAAAGGTAAACAACTGGAATAACCAGTTTAGATTAATAACATACGCTCGTAGTTACAAATCCAGGCAGCACAAACAAGCTTCAATTTTCTGCTTTTTTGTGCAAAGCTTGTTGATAGTTGAAATAAATATATTCCAAGCAAAATTCCTTATTACTCACTTTTGTATCTTAATTAATTTTCTTATTTCAAATATATTTTATAATAGTTGTGTGATCATGGTGATAAGTATTTTATTTATTTTTTTCAGTTTCTAAAATATTTATTTTTTGTTTAATTGTTATACATTTTGAGAGTTATTCTCCCTATATATGAAAGCAGGATATGTGCTGATAAAACACATAACATGACTCGAAGTCCTCTTAAAGAAATAAACTTCTTAAAATTGGTAGAAATAATATAAAAAAAATTAAAAAGCTTGACCCATTAATTGCAGATGTTCCCTCTATAATAAAATGAAACGTGGATAACTCCAATTACCTCCTTTTAATTGAATATTTTTAAAAGTAAAAAAACTGTAATACAGCGTTATATTAAAACATTTCGAAATTTCTTTTGCAAACGCATTTGTAGTGGTAATGCTAGTAAACATGATGTCCAGATGATTACATTTTAGTTTGCATATTTTAGAATTAATAAAAGCTGCACTAATTCAAGGTACTAAACAAAATCCTATGTACACAATTGTATAATTTTATAATTTATTTCTAAGAAAACACATCGACTCGAAACCTTTAAACTGTGTTCATGCAATCAGAGTAGACGATTTAAGCTCGTTATTGTGCAGTTCATTAAGCGTATAATACTCAAAACAATGAGAATATTATTGACATATTCTTAGGTGAGTACTTAGGAATATTCGCTAGTATAGCAATGCATCTTGCACATACACGCCAAAAATTAAAAACATTTTTTTATATATTTGTAGTTCAGCAATAATGTATTATATCGCCGTGAAGTACAATGTTGCCGACCACTGGTTCCCGCGTAAAGATGTCAAGAAACAAGCACGCGTAGAAGAGTTTTTGCACTGGCATCATTTTAGTATTCGGAGACCAGTCGTAAGCGTGTTCCCGGGCATTGTAAGTGACTTTAGCTGACGATATTAAAGATGAAAGAAAAATATCAACACTTTCTTCACGGAAGTTTAACATCAACAATTGAAAACGATTTGACTTGTTCTGGTTTGTTGATAAATATAACGGATTTATAGTCAAATTAACAGATATTTAAATATAAAGTGTGCATTTTAATTTATTAACATAAACTTACACATTTGTAACATACCTGATATTACTGGCATAACGAGTTTATTCTTTTTCGTAATTAGACTTCTCTATAGTCACATTTTAATCACTTCACCATTTATTTTATAAAAATTCAATCCACAACAAAGATATATTGTATATATGTGTCACAACAATATTTCGTAATGGTCTGAATATAACGCAGGTACATCCAAATAAAAATATGGAAATATTTAAAGAATTCCTTTTATTATTGGCCTGATATCACCAAACAGAATTAAACTTTATTTGTGGTCCATGAACACATTCAGTTATAGCCCCTCCGTGTCCAGGTCTTTAAAGTTAGTTTATCATGGGAATATTATCCAGCGAATTTCGTTTTACAAAATGGGCACCTTATCGATGCTATTGCTTACAGTTATGTAGTTATATAGATATTATTCACTGGTAATATCCACTGACCATTACTACATGCCACATACCGTTTCACGTATGGTATTTATTTTAATAAATTATATAAAATTCAGTTTTAAATTTTATTTGTCTTCAGTAAACATTTTTCATTCTTCTTTTTATTCGCAACATATGCATTTGTCTTATTGATAATAAGATACTTTTTTTTCTATTACAGATATGTCTATATCTATTTACATGTTTTATCCAATAACTTAAGCTTTTGCTTTTGGTTTCAGGTCAGATATCGAGTTAGCTTGGGACCACCTTTTCCGAAACATTCTATTATTGTGGAGTTGGTCAACACAAAGCAAAGAAGACATTCAGCAAGCCGTTAAACAAATAGCCGAGTATTTTTCTTCAGGATAAACCGTTTATTCAGGAGACAAAATATCTGCAGAAAATATTGTGGGTGTTTGCGAGTTAATTCAACTGAATGGAGCTCCCAAAGAGAAAATTTACACAAGTGAACGATTGGGTACAGCGAGTTCGTGATAACATACAGCCGCATTTCCACGTAGCTTTTGAGAACTTTGCATGTTTAGTGGTTTAACCATTTACAGTTCGCCATGCTTTCCTCGATCGGACCGATAGTGAACCCAATAATGACGTCTACCTAAATCTTCACAAAATGGTAACGGTTTGTCTTAACGGTTTATTCTCTTGTTACTATGGCTTCTGCCAAGTCAATGTGAACTTGCTTTGTGACTTTCCAAGCTTTTGTTTTTTATATTCATATAATACATGATCATTTACATGTTATACTTATATTGCTTTCAAATGCTGCCTTGTTTGTTAGAGAATATAACCTGGCGTGGATATCTTTATAACATTGTCCCGTTTTATTGGGATACATGTGTCTGTCTGTCTGCCTGTCTGTCCGTCCGTAACAAGAGAAATGTGTCGTATTGGCATTATTCTCGAAGTTTGTAAATGAAGTCACCATAGAAGTCACGCTGTGATAGCCCTCGTCGCTGAAGAGTTCTTAAATTAATTGTATATTCTAAAAAGAGAGTGTTACGATAATAAAATTTAGCAAAGGTGTTTCAAAGCATTTGATCATAACCTGGTCATGGTGGTCTAGCTTTTAAGAAATATAAAAAGATCGGAAAGGGAAAGTAGCATTCAAGGAGGACAGTCAACCACAAAACACAGAAAAAAACACGCAAACAGACAAACAAGAAGGCAAAAGTAATAATAAAAGCAAACGACATCACAAACACAAAAGGGTTGACAATAGGGCTACCGCCTTGGAACGGTCAGTGGCATAGTAGGCCAATGGTGGGGGGGGGGGGGTTAAAATGGTTCTAGGGTCACCAAACTTCACACCTATCCTACTGTCATCCCATTAAAACAGGACAGTGTAAATAAGGAAACCCCCGCCATGATCTAGTCTCTAACCAACAAGGCAGCATCAATAGGCAACACAAGTAAAACACAAATATGATCGTGTAAATATAGTACAAAAAAAATAAAAAATACACCAGTCCAGAAAGCCACAAAGAAGGTACTCAATGACCTGGCAGAAGACAGAACAACAAGAGAACAAAAAATTAAGGGCACGACAAGAAAGATCATAGATAAACATCAAACGCCACCGTCCCAATGGACTTTAGATAGACGTCATCATAGGGTCCACAGCCTGTCCGGTCATCGTACAATTAAAGAGGAAAGCAAAGTGGCGAACTGTAAAAGGGTCCATCACCAAGCATGCAGTACGCTACAAAATGATAGGGTCATAACCTCTTTTGATAAACTTTTTAATAAGTTTAACAAAGATAGTATGACAGTGATCATGACCAACTGTCCTCCTTGAATGCTACTTTCCCTGTCCGATCTTTTTATATTTCTTTTTATGGTAACGGTAACCCTGATTGAGAAGCTTTTTAGTTTTTAGATTACGAATATTAAAGTTCTCAACTCGAGTACAAGCTCTTGAAACACGAATAAGTTGAGACACATAAACCCCAAAAGAAGCTGCTCTGGGAACAACCCCATCCAAGTGGGGGTAATTAACAATGTCAAAATTAAAATCATATCTCATGTCATAGATTTTACTAATTATTTCACCATTTTCAATCGAGAGATCTAAATCAAGAAAAGAAGCGTTATTATAAGATATATTAGCTTTATTAAGCTGAAGTTCTTTAGGATATATATTATTAACCATAGTTGGAAAGAAATGGTTGTCAATGTTCAATATGTCATCCAGATACCGAGAGGTGTCATTAAAAGCTTCAATAACATCTGCCTGGGTATCTGGTAAACGACTCAACATGAAATTTCTTTCATAGCAAACTAAAAACAAATCTGCGACCAGTGGTGCACAGTTCGTACCCATAGGGATACCAACAATTTGTCTATAAACGGTGGTTCCATACCTGACGAAAATATTATCTAATAGGAATATGAGTGCTTCACAAACTTCATAGCACTTCCACATAATATGATTGTCTAAACTGCCGGTAGTAAAAAACGCTTTAATATTATTACATGCCAAAAAATTTCTCTAGCGAATGTTTGTTGAATAAGAGAAATTAGCTTGTCTTTAATTTAAGTAATACGCGGGCAACGTGTGCAAATGTCCTCAACTCGACAACACAATTTAAAAGAATGAATAATTTGGGAAACATAAACCCCATAAGAGGTCTAAGTAGGGATAATTGACGGTATCGAAATTAAAGTCACCTCTCTCTTGGAATACATTTTGATTATTATTTCTAGATTTGCAATAGCGAGATGTAAATCTAGACAAGAGCCGGCAAAATCAGAAATACTGGCTTTGTTAAGTTGAACTTCTTTGTGGTATTTATAACATAACGTCCATTGTTAGCAGTGTCGAACACCCATTTAATATTCTTTGTATGACACACATGTAATACAACCAGGACCGATTTTGATTGGTTGAGTTAACCCTGTAACACTACGCAAAGAAAGAAGGATACAAATATCGGACAGGGAAAACAGCATTCAAGGACGACAGTCAACCACAAAACACAAAAACAAACACGCAAACAAACAAACGAAAAGGCAAAATTAATAAAAAATGCAAACGACATCACAAACACAAAAGAGTTGACAATAGGTTTATTAACTGAAACTAATTTATTCATCACAAATTCACCCAGATCTGAGTCATAAACTTATTATTTGTAACAGCTTATAAAAATAATGCACGTTATACAAAACATTGTTGTTGTTTTGCTAAAATATTGGCGTAAATTGCTATTTTGTAAAGAGGTAAAACACGAACTCTTTTATACGCAAGTGTTATGTGTGAGACGCGACGTTACGACGTCACATATTTTATGACGTTTTGGCGCTAAAGTGTGTCTGACGTCATGGCGGTTCTATGTCCATCTAAATTAATTTTACTAATTTGATTGCAATGTTATGTGATAGAAAGGATCTTAAACTCGTTTCCATTCCATATAAGATTTATGAAACTCGTTATAAATTATTTTTAATTTTAACTCACCAAAAGGCTCGTTAAAATTAAAATAACTCATAACTCGTTTCATAAATCTTATATGAAATGGGAACTCGTTTAAGATCCTGATTATATTATTTACCACATTTCAAAAGAAAGGGTTGTCAGTGTTTAATATATCATCCAGATACCAAGAGGTGCTAATAAAGGCTTCGGTGATATCTGCTTGAGTATCCGTTGAACAACTCAACAAGAAAAGTCTGGAAGCTATCATTTCATTAAAACGAAAATGTGTAGATTTCGTGAAGATATATGTGAATGTGAAGTTGGAAGAGTGTAGGTATAAACGGACCTAATCAAGCTGTGATGGACGGACGGACAGATAGACAGACTAAAGTCACTATACCAATGGAAAAAATAAATCTATCACAAACAAGTTCATCCGTGCTTACAATGTAAAATGTCCTTTATTTAAACGTTTAGTACAGCATATTATTTGATCATTGTATGTAGAAGGATGTTGGAAACATTTAGACAGACATAGTTGACATTTCTTTTCATTTAAACACATTGTAAGGCTAACTTAGTTGTTATCTGTAAATCAGAGAATTGTAAGAACACGGTTAAATGAAAGTAAAAGTCAACTATATATACTTTCATTCTAAATGTTTCCAACCATTTTCTACATTAAATGACCAAACAGTATGCTGTACTATACGTTTACATATAACATATAATACATTGTTAGCACAGGCGAAATTGTCTATGACACGTGTCCATTAGTATATATATGTCCCATCTAGTAATGTATTTCGGGGTATAAACATAATCTTATTTAAATAACTATTTCGTCTTTCAAACATTTATTTATATACTATTAAATCACGCATATACACGTGGCACATATACACCACACATAATCACATTACGTATCTGTTTATGACATCTACATGTTTCACTCTTAACATAATTATGTTCAATTCATTTCAGAAAGGCGAGATATAAGAAAATATAACATGTTATGTATCACGAGGCAATTTATTTAAATGTCCTAACGACGAATTTTGTGCAATGAACCGAAATAAAAGAAGCAGACGACATTTGAATGGAACGTGGAAGTCGTTTTATGCACTAGTGTCATCAATTGTAATAGCTATAAGACATAATACATCCGATAGAACATAGTGCAGTTTACTAGCGATTGTATCAATTACATTTTGTAAAATTTATGTCGTTTCAAACTCCCTGATAAACAGATTATTTTGGTTAAATAACATGCCTATGTTAATCGCATACATACATTAGCATGTATTAAATCTTCGCCAAAATTCATCTAAAGAATACGGTTAGGTAGGTATTGGAGACGGTCTCTCAGATATTACCTGACTTTATTGTGTAGATTCAAAACCAAACTTCAAACACAAATGTTACAGTAATGAAACTATTGTTCCGGGCGATTGTTTTTACCAAAGGGTTTTCTGCAGTAACTTGAGCAATTTGAATATCAGGTACATCAATTGTATATCATAAGAACTGGTATTATTAGTGGTAAATAAAAATATGCTTTGAAAATTGGTTGGGAAATAATTATTTAAGATGGGTTACAAATAAAACAAAATGTTACTAGTTTATATTTATTGGAATAAGCTGGCCATGGCTTCAACAATATATAGTGTAAAATAAAATGTGTAGTTAATCAAATTGGAACATTTCAGGTAAATCCAATGTTCATAGTCCAAACTAAATTTAAATTGTAACTGACCACTGTACAGTGTAAACCCTGGGAACAGATGTTCACAAAGACTCCAAACTAAGTTTAAATTGTAACTGACTACTGTACAGTGTAAACCCTGGGAACAGATGTTCACAAAGACAAGTCTTAAAATTAAAAACTTCTTGCATAGAAAATAACAAAGTTCTTAGAATATTTTAACTACACTATGCTGTGTCCGCGAAATACCGCGACACAAAGTTCATAGACGATTTTAAAGTTCTTCACGTTCCGATACCACAACGTCTTGCACAGTCAATAGTAGTATTTGAAAACTTCTTGTAGGATTGCACCAATGTGATCCACCGCAAACGAGATCCGGATGAAGCCATGACGACGACGACAGACCACTATTCATCACATCTCCTCATGCATCGATACCACAAAGTCTTGCACCGTCAAAAGTAGTATTTGAAAACTTCTTGTAGCTGTATCCCCAAAGATTGCACCAATGTATACCACCGCAGACGAGATTCGGATGGAGCCATGACGACGACGACAGACCACTAGGCATCTCATCATCTCCTCATGCTTTTCACTGAAATATATACACGACAAACCAAAGACACTGGTACCAAATACAATTCAAATACAACAAACACAGGGGAGGGTGGGTGGGTTAGTTTGGAGATAACAATTAAATACCGATTTTCAGAACACAAAAACAGATCGATACTTACAAAAATAGCGGTCACTGCAAAAGAGGTTATGCGTTAGAATTACACGTTCATAATAATCGCTGATTTCCACCCCCTGAAATAATTAGTATTTGTTCCCTAGTAGAACAAATCCCATTATTTAAGATGGGTTACAAATAAAACAAAATGTTACTAGTTTATATTTATTGGAATAAGCTGGCCATGGCTTCAACAATATATAGTGTAAAATAAAATGTGTAGTTAATCAAATTGGAACATTTCAGGTAAATCCAATGTTCATAGTCCAAACTAAATTTAAATTGTAACTGACCACTGTACAGTGTAAACCCTGGGAACAGATGTTCACAAAGACTCCAAACTAAGTTTAAATTGTAACTGACTACTGTACAGTGTAAACCCTGGGAACAGATGTTCACAAAGACAAGTCTTAAAATTAAAAACTTCTTGCATAGAAAATAACAAAGTTCTTAGAATATTTTAACTACACTATGCTGTGTCCGCGAAATACCGCCACATGCCACTCGGCATGTGTATGCCACATGCCGCGTGGCACCGCCAAACATGGGGGAAGCGGAACACAGCATAGATAATAAAAAACCTCCAAAGAGGTATGACAGACGTACTTCAACCAATGAAGCGATTATGTCATGTCATATACATAAACAAAAAACCTCCAAAGAGGTATAACATACGTACTTCAACCAATGAAGCGATTGTGTCATGTCATATACATAAACAAAATCAAAAAACCTCCAAAGAGGTATAACAGATATACTTCAACCAATGAAGCGATTGTGTCATGCCACTCGCCGCGTGGCACCGCCAGACATGGGGAAAGCGGAACACAGCTTAGATAATAAAAACCTCCAAAGAGGTATGACAGACGTACTTCAACCAATGAAGCGATTGTGTTATGTCATTTACATAAACAAAATCAAAAAACTTTAAAAATCAACCAAAAATCCTCCAAAGAGGTATAACAGACATACTTCAATGTCGTCATAATTTATAACTTCGGAGAGCTAATATAACCCAAATAGGGTAAATATAAAAATTATCTATATGATTGCAAAGCCACAGCCAATCTTAAATGTTGAATGTATAATTTCTTCAATTTAACTTATAAAAAATTGGATTTCTTGTTGTAAACCATTCACAAGCAAGGCTTGCCTTGATAATAATTGTACATCATCCCAATACAGCATTGTCTTAAAACTTTTATAAGATTTCAATATTTAACATGAAAAACCTCGACTTTTGCTTCGTTAGGATTAATTTAAAAGCCTCAAGTTAAAATAATGCTTGGGCAGCCCCACTATTTATCATCCTTAATAGAAATACAAATTACCAGGCAACAAAGCATCATCTACTTCCTTGTTCCTGAACAATGAAATGCCACTATATACATTCATTGGCAAGAAATTAAACAGTTCAATATATATTTCCAAATTCAACACAATAGTGTTAGAGGCCTACTTTGATGACATTTACAATAGAAAACTAAATGTCCATAAACTCTTCGATCAAAAACGGCAGGAGCCCAATTGTATACAGTTCCGTGTGACATATTCACTTTGGCTTTCATAGTACGAGTCTGGTCTGCAATTAACTTAGTTCATAAACCAGGTCTAAATGTTTGTTCCTGGCTAACATTTATACTAGCAAATTGTAAAACGGAGAGCTTAACATATGATACCAACTACTGAAGGTCTCTATGGTACGTCTCGCAACCGCATGTTCGATACCCAGTTATTCGACATAGGAACATTGTTGATTGGCCTTTCGACATCGTGATGGTGACAAACTGAAGTGCAAGGTATGGCGTAAAATAACCTATAACAGAGAGATCTAATTATAATTAAAACAGCATCAGCCACCACTCTGTATAAAAACAACAGCCACTGAATGAAAACATCATTGCACGCAAACAGAATAAATGTGTAAAGCTGACCGCTAGACGAAACAATTTAGGACATTTATACTGTTATAGCAGCAGCAGACACAACAGTAAGTAGAAAAATATCTGTAATAAGCAAAACAAACTGTGACATATATCTATCAATTTGACTGTGACATATATCTATCAATTTGACAAAAGAAAAATAGCATAGACCTGCAACCAACACGCCGCCAGTTGTCAATAATAAGCACATGCAGTTGTATTATAACCTATTGTCAATACACTTCGACATAAACACTAGGGCGGAGATATCTAAGTCCTGGCGACATATTAATTACATGCTCATCGACATTCTCACACTCTTGGTGTAAAATAACATAACGGGTAGTATATACCGTTTTCAGCCATTTCAGACTCCTGGTGTAAAGTTAGTATATTCATTAACCAACATTCATGCATTTGCATACTCCAAGTGTAAAAAGTGACAATTTATACCGGTTTGTTATAACTGCGACAACAAAAAGCTCACCACTTTGCACACACTAAGAATTTGGTTCACTTTAATTCATTCCTGTTAGGCGCCATATAACCTTTCATGTGTTGGTGCGCCTTAAAACCCAATTCAATTCACTTTAATTCTAGGCGAGTTGCCGACACCCGCTGTAGAAAAAGCATATTTCTCTAAAGTTAATAGAAAGAATGTATGTTCTTTGTTGTTGTTATCTGTTGTTGTTGCTGTAGTTTTTAATTGAATTAAAAACCATAATAAAGTGTTTAAAAATGAGCCCTGTTCCCTTAGCGTTGAGACATCTGTTCATTTATCCACAAATTTGCGAAACCAGTTGGCTACTACACTCGCAGTCTGCGTCTTCGCCTTGCACATTCTGATTCTGGTTGACCTCCCATGATCACACGATTACTCATTTTCCCACAAACTCTTGAGATACCACGACATAACGCTGTAAAGCGAGTGGCTTTACATAAATCTTGGGCTCTTAAGACTGTATTTTCGGCAAAACTGTTTACTGAAATAAATTGCTAAAAAGAAAACACCTGACAAATTTATCTAAACAAAAACATGTTTGACCCTGAAATTTAGCCCTGTGAAGGTAAAGCAAATACAGAAATTAAAGCACAATATAAAAAGAATATTTGCTCACTATGATATTGATTACAACTATAAAATATCTTATAACTCAACAACTCAAAAGCTATGAAAATTGATTTGCAACCGTTTAAATGCAGATTTAATGTCCATTGTTCCCAGTAATGCCACGGGACCAATGTTACTTGGTCAAAAGTGCTAGAGTGCCTTTAGAACCATTATCTTCAGATCCACTATATCTTGCATTTCTCTTGTCCCTCTCCCCCCGAGCATACGGACTTTTCGATACTTTTTTTTTTTTTTTTTTTTTTTTTTTGGCATCTGAAAACAGTGGCAAATGGTTTAATGATGCTACTCCAGTAAGACAGAATAAGGTTTATATATTTTGTTTTATTTTTCATTATTTTTATTTTATTTTTTTATTGTTTATTGATTATATATATATATTAATATATATATATATATAGATATAGTTATTTTTATATATTTTTTTAAATAATACCCGCCTATGAATCCTTAATACTGTTGTGATTTCAATAAATTGACTAAATTTAATATGCAATAACAGAACATTATATATGTAGTTTTTGTTTTATAGAATAATGTTAGGCTATGTCCCAGAAATCGACATCAACACATTGCAATATTCTGACGCGATAGCCTTGCGCTTGCAATGCCACCCTATATAATGCCATACTTATGTTAGGCTATTTCAGACAAATGGAAATAAACACCTCAAGTTCTTACTCAAATATTACACCTACCTCTCGTACATTATTTAAAGATAAGTGTTACTATAATATTTTTCTAGGACTGAAGCTAAGTTATATCGCCGCCTTGGCAAGGTCATCCACCATCCAGCATGTCCCGGCCGCTTTATCAACGATAAAACAAACACATTTAGTAGTTTACAAATGCATATACAACGTTATTTTATTTACTTTTTATTCTTATTATTATATTAGTCATCTAAATTAAATGTGCATATACGATAAGACCAAAACATCCTGGATGAATGATGTAAAAGAAATCGATGTGCCCATCGACACACACATTCATTAACACTTGATGCGTATTAACAATTGGTTTCGAGATAGCATTTAAATACCGTGATTTCCAATTGTAAAAATGTACAGCTAACTTGGAAAGAATTATGTTAGGCTATGACCCAACCATTGACATCCACACTTTCCTTTAATACAACATTGTAATATTGTCAACTTGTGTTCGATACAGAAATGACAAAATAATAGCTGGAATCAACTTTCATTTAAAAGCAATTGCACATACAGTGGCATACTTCTGTTAGGCTATGACAGAATAATCGAAATAAACACTTTCGTTTCGAAACTGTGTTATTATATACACTTAAATACCTGTCGGATATTATTTTTAAACATAATGTTACATATACGTATAATTTGATATGTCCAAATAAGTTCACAGCCTTGGCAAACCTGCACGACTCCAAATTCCAATCAATAACCAGAGTTGTCGTTCCTTTTGCATTGTCCGATTGAGAATTCCTAATCTGTCAACATCGTAGCACAATACGGCCATTGCGAACATAAGCAGGGTATACCGACATGTAACAAGCATTCAGCATTTATATTTGATGCATATTATCAACAAGTAGTTTGGAGATAACAATTAAATACCGATTTTCAGAACACAAAAACAGATCGATACTTACAAAAATAGCGGTCACTGCAAAAGAGGTTATGCGTTAGAATTACACGTTCATAATAATCGCTGATTTCCACCCCCTGAAATAATTAGTATTTGTTCCCTAGTAGAACAAATCCCAATATTTTACAGCCCAAATGATATTTTGATGGGGATTTTCCCATGTAAATTCCTTAATCAGCTGAAAATTAAGAAATTTCAAATAACTTCAGTTAGCCTTCGTATGTTTTGCTAGATAACTTTCAGGGTGTCTTAATTTACAAATATCCAACATTTTAAAAACTTTTTCGGTTACAAAATCTAAAAAGATGTTTTTTTTCCAAATTTTTTAAACAGCATATTTTTGCATTGAAAATGCCCCATCAAAAACAGCTTTCACGCATTAATTTATTTATTTCTCTACCGATTTTGGAAAGTAAGGTATTTTCATTTACCACTAAAAATGTCTGTTTCACTGATATACAGCTTATTTAGGTACTATTCTTTGGGGCGCTTGTTTCAGCCACAGGTTTTTATGCAGTAGCAAGAGCAATTTAAATAATACGTACATCAGTTATATATCATTAGAACTGGTATTTTTATTTTAGTGGTAAATAAAAATACCTTAGTTTTGAAAATCGGTTGAGAAATTAATGGTTTTTGATAGGGCTTTTCCCATGTAAATTTCTTGTTGGTCTGTAGTAGAAAATCAATTAATTTCAAATAAGTTCAGTTATCCTTTATTTTCCTATAAAACTTACAGGGTGTCTTTATTTCCAATAGCAAAAATATAATAACATTTCTGGAACAAAAGTTTCCAAATTTTTCATGCAGCAGAATTTTGCATTGAAAATGCCACATCAAAAACATCTTTCGCTTATGAAATTGTTATTTTTCAACCGATTATAAAAAGTAAGGTATTTTTATTTACCACTAAAAATGTCTGTTTCACTGATAAACAAATTATTTCTGAAAATTCCAAAACCACTTTGGCTTAAATAAGCGCCCCAAACAATAGGTGAATTTTGTCTGAAAAGTAAAAAAACAAGCGGCCCAAACAATAGGTACATTGTGGGTACGACATGTTCTGCTACAATGTATGCAATACATTTCCCTTAGATAAGTTTGAAAATTTTAATAGAATTTTCCTTGAACTCCGCAACAACCAGTTTGTTGTTTTTAGGGCTAAAGCTCAAGCAGTGGGGTTGCCCGAGTCCATCCTTTGCAGTCAGAATCTCGTGTATTTTGACGCCCGTAAACGATATTTGATGAATGCTCATGTTACCGCTTGACACGTATATACTGCCATCCGAATCCATGGTAATTCCGCTCCTCAGTTCGAGATTTTTATCTGTGTAGTTGTACACAACCCGACTATTAGTTGAAGACAAAGCAACATCAACGCAGACGACACTGTTTTGACCAATGTCAACTACGTATAAGAAGTTTCCATCATTACTGATCATGATCGATGTCGGTCGAATAAATGTCGGCGTGCTTTTACGCGTATTACCAATCGTCCGGATCACGTTACAATTGAGATCAAGTACGTGGATCTCACCGCTTCCATCTTTGAAGTTACACGAGGCAAACAGTTCTGATCCTTTAGAACACGCAATGCCGATGTATTGAGTCTCGGTTTTCACGCATTGTGCTACGTTTAGCTTGTTATCGATATTCATAAACAGAATGCTGCATTTATCGACTAGTGAAGTTGCAATTTCTGAATGCCGGACGACGGTAATATCATTTGGTCTCGATGAGAGAACTTTTTGGTCTGCGAATTTGCAATTAATGTCAAATAATTTGATTGATTTGTTATTATAATCGGCTAAAACTAGGCGTCCGTCGTCTAGGAAAACACTTCCGGTGATGAAGCACGTAGTTCTGTCGTCAGGAACGCGCACCGAGTGACCCCCTATTGGTATTGCTTTCTTACGTTTAAAAGAGAGGGAAGACGACCTAGTTGCCTTCATGGCCGATTTAGTGAGTTGCGTGTTTGTAAGAACTCTACCAACTGCTGTCACTTTATTAAACATAGCTTGGAAGGTTTCGTCTTCTTTGAAAGACATGTTGATTTCTTTCAAGTTGGTTTCGATATCCGTTAGATAATCGCTGTATTTCTGGGTCTGTTGTAGAGCCCTTTTCATAGTAATAAATACTTGCGATTTACTCGCACATCTTACTACTGTACCTAAATTATCTTTTGTAACTTGAAGTGTTTCCATGACGGCTTGATATGACTCTTCATCGTTAGAAAGTTCATTTGTGATAGTCTCATGTTCTTGTTTAATTTCGTTTGTGGAATCTTGTCCAAGTTTGTCATAAAATGCATTCACTTTTAGCATCAAATCTTCAACTTGTTGTAGAGCAAACGTTCGCTGTTTGTCAATAATTGTTTTCCGCCCTACTTTAAACTGTTTCAGTTTTTCGAACCTCTTCACAATTCCATCTAGGTTTTCCTTGCACTCTTTTAGTTCCTGACTACTCTTAATATCAGTAACTTCATTCGGAATAAATTTGACGTCAATGCACATCTTGTGACCAATGCTTACACATGACTTACAGCACAAAACCTGGTGATTCTCACAAAAATGATCGATTTGCCTTCCATAATGTTCTGGGCACGCTTCTGTTGCATTTGCATCATCACCTTCTTCGATACTATCACCGATATCCATGAGACGATGAGAACGCGTTACTTTAAGTCTCCTATGTTGAGAACGGCAATTTTCGCACAAATATTCTACACATTCCAAGCAATATGCCACGGATTCTATGCTTTTTTCGTCTGCATATAAACAAGGACCACAAGGAGTTTCCACTTCAATATCTGTTCCATATGCAAACATGTCTGATGACATTCGTTTAAGTGGTTCCTCTTGACGGTCAGTTGAAATATTTCCGCCTTCGGCTGGCCTATGTTTCTCTCGAAATTCAATTTCTCCATCAACTGATGCCATGTTTAATATTTCTTGCTTTTTTTTACCAAATATATCTTCCTTTTTCCCCCGCTATATTTAACATAAAATATGGCTTTAGTAAGTTGGATAGAGTCTCTTTTATGTCACAACACTCCCGAGTATAATCATCTTTTAACACTGTCATATTTTTTTAAACAGCCCATTTTAAACGTGTCACTATTTCAACGTTTAGCAAAGATTATCCAATCAGGATCACTTACGAACATTTCCATACTTGTATGTGTTTTTTTATTTTATGATATAAACATTAACTGTTCAGATAATTTCTGACAAAAAATAATCAAACTTTTCCGAAAGAAAAGTAAATGATTTCTCCTTTACTTCATCCGTTTAAAGTTAAATTTAAGAGAAAATTAAGACTGCAAAATCCTTATGCAGTAAATAACAAAATTCGATATCTTCCTAGTTGAGGTATTTCTTTTGAATGCAATACTTGTTTACCACTTGTTTAACACGCTCTGGATCTTTTTCTTTTTTTACCGGTGATGGTTTGTATATAATATGACAAGTTAGTTTATACTGTGATAATTTGATATGTTGATTTAATGGTAGGGGATTTTTACGTTATACCCACTTATAGGATAAGACGTTGCTAGTAATCTAGTAGATAATACGCTCCAATGTAACCGGATAGAGGTAAATGGCGAATTATCGATTCTTAACCCTTGCTCAGTTGGTAGAGCGCTGGTACTGTAAACCAGAGACACTGGGTCCGAATCCCAGTTGAGGAACGGTACCACCTGTTATATTTGCACAATCATATACGAACAAAAAAGTGAGTGTGTCGCGACGGTGTCTACGTGTAGCATTGAGCTCAGTACTCAGCTTTGCAGTCCTGCCACTCTGAAATACCTCGCTGTAGACACATGGAATAATACCCCACCTGGTCACATTATACTGACACCCTTGATGTTCAACATTCATTTCTATGTATAACAACCACAGTTGTGCAAAATGTGTACCCCTCCTCCTGCTACACGCTTGAACTCCCCAGTGCCACTATGTTTGTTAAACATTTTAAACTGATGTAGAACATATTCGAAAAATCCTTCACCTGAAATACGGTAAATGGTTGGGATACAACATACGAATTAAAGGGACACCTTGTAATCTTAAAGGTTAAGTGTGAGGTTTGGTGCACCCTATAACCGGTTTAAACCCCCAGTCGCCTTTGTTGCTACTGACCGTTCTAAATCAAAAGTTGTGTAGAAAAACTAACAGGACGTCTAGAGTATTAAAAAAAATCAAGATTGTCGTATGTCCATTTAAGAAGTTGGACTACCACTGTATAAATACGGCTTACATCTTTGTTTGGATTACGGACTGCCTGTCACGAGATGGGATGGTACACTTTGATGTTTGGATGGTGTTTGTCAGCATATTTAGGCTAAGCACTCTTTATGACGGTTGACTTTCAGGGGTGTAGGCAGACCATCCAATCTGTAAACAGGGCACAACATACGGCGTTCCAATTGAGGAAGGGTGGTACCATAAGCAAAAATACATCTGAATTAATAAAGAATACCATGCATTAGAGTGTTGATGACAACTACTTACTTCATACATAACAATCAGTTTTAATATCTGGCTTTAAAGAAACCAACCCGCCAAAGAACGGCAAAATTACACTCCAACATGTGTTTATTAAAACTCCATACAGGTGTTCAGGTCATATAAAAATGTATATGTGTCGATTAAAAAATATAGTTTTTTCACGGGTTCCTTAAATGCCCGTGATCAAATATGCGATAAATAAATTATGAGTTAACTCTAAATTCGACGCTCCAATTTTGGGTTTTAAGCTGGCTTGTTAAAACTGTTTATATTGTGTCTATAGAGAAGGATAAAAATATCGGACAGGGAAAGCAGCATTCAAGGACGACAGTCAACTAGTTTGGATTCTCAAAATATGTAAGTTTAGAAACGATTTACATATGTTGTAAAATTTGGATGTTGTTTGGCGGGATAGTTACTATTCATAGATACTTGATTTTCAACATGATTTAAAGGCTATCTCTCTCTGAGATATATAGTTCTGCATTGTGAACGTGAATCTCTGACATCCCATGAAAGTTGCCGTTGTAAGTTTAAATTATTTGCCTTTAATATATACCATTTACGGCACCTTTCATTGTCACTGTCATAATATAGCGTGTGTGTGATTGAATCCTTAAACGTGATCCCATTCATATAAGTTATAAGGGTATGTATGTATGCGTGTATATGTTAATTGTGCCTCCAGACGAGTGTGTTATGATGTAGAGATACAGTATAATTATGTGCTAGTGTTGCAGCAGTCCGTTTTAGGAAGTAAATGCATCTGTATCTCTCATCAGAGCTAGGCGCGCTGCCGTAGTTCGTCCGAAGGTTGTCTTCCCTTGGTTGTTCGCAAATATTTGTCCCTATATATATATATATAAATAGGATCCGTCATTATCATCCGGGACCACCTTACTGATATTTCAGGAAGATACACACACGTCTTCAGTTCATTATGCCGCCCTTTACATTTCAACAACATCCACATGACAATTATAAGATTTAAGATGAACTCCCACATTAGAGAGTATTTCTATGCGCACAAGTTATGTGTGTATGAGTGGGATTTGTGAGAGCGTGTGAGCGTGCGTACGCGAGTTGGCGGATTTTGTATGGATTTGTTGGGATGAAGGATCTAGCAAATACGGAATATGTAAATAGATCGTACTTTGTGACAGTTACGACTTTGGTAACATAGCGAGATTGTGTACAAAATAAATCGATTTAACTTAACAAAACCAGTAGTCACCAATGCCTACTGACAGTTCCAAGTGGTTACCTGTCTTTACCACTTGTTATGTTGTGTATGTTACCTGTCTTTACCACTTTTTATGTTGTGTATTATCCTGTACCAGTAGTCACCAATGCCTACTGACCGTTCCAAGTGGTTAATTGGCTTTACTACTTTGTATGTTGTGTATTATCCTGTACCAGTAGTCACCAATGCCTAGTGACCGTTCCAAGTGCTTACCTGTCTTTACCACATTTATATTGTGTATTATCCTGTTCCAAGTGGTTGCCTGTCTTTACCACATTTTATGAAATGTATTATCCTGTTCCAAGTGGTTACCTTTCTTTACCACATTTTATGAAATGTATTATCCTGTTCCAAGTGGTTACGAGTCTTTACCACTTGTTACGTTGTGTATTATCCTGTTCCAAGTGGTTGCCTGTCTTTACCACATTTTATGAAATGTATTATCCTGTTCCAAGTGGTTACCTTTCTTTACCACATTTTATGAAATGTATTATCCTGTTCCAAGTGGTTACCAGTCTTTACCACTTGTTACGTTGTGTATTATCCTATCTTTACCACATGTTATGTTGTGTATTATCCTGTTGTGTATTGTTCTGTTCAAAGTGGTTACCAGTCTTTACCTCGTTTTATGTTGTGTATTATCTTGTTCCAAGTGGTTACCTGTCTTTTCCACTTGTTATGATGTGTATTATCCTGTTGTGTATTATCTTGTTCCCAGTGGTTACCAGTCTTTACCTCGTTTTATGTTGTGTATTATCCTGTTACAAGTGTATACCAGTCTTTACCTCGTTTTATGTTGTGTATTATCTTGTTCCAAGTGGTTAACTGTCTTTACCACTTTTTATGTTGTGTATTATCCTGTTGTGTATTATCCTGTTCAAAGTGGTTCCCAGTCTTTACCTCGTTTTATGTTGTGTATTATCTTGTTCCAAGTGGTTTCCCGTCTTTACCTCGTTTTATGTTGTGTATTATCTTGTTCCAAGTAGTTACCTGTCTTTTCCACTTTTTATGTTGTGTATTATCCTATTGTGTATTGTCCTGTTCAAAGCGGTTACCTGTCTTTACCATTGTTTATGTTGTGTATTGTAGTATCCTGTTCCAAGTGGTTACCTGTCTTTACGACTTTATATGTTGTGTTTTGTCCTGTTCCAAGTGGTTACTTGTCTTTACGACTTTTTCTGTTGTGTATCATCCTGTTCATTGACTATTTAATTTGATCTCATTTAGTTTTGTCTGTGATACACTGCAGAGATACGGTGCCATTGCTTATGGATGCTGTGGTTCTACTGTGATACACTAAAGAGCTACAGTGCCTTTGACTTTGGATGCTGTGGTTCTACTGTGATACATTGCTGAGCTACGATGCCATTGGCTTTGGATGTTGTTGAGCTACTGTGATACATTGCAAAGTTACGGTACCATTGTCTTTGGATGCTGTGGTTCTACTGTGATACACTGCAGAGCTACGGTGTCATCGCCTTTGGATGTTCTACAGAGATACACTGCAGAGCTACGGCGACATTGCCTTTGGATGCTGTGGTTCTACTGGGATTCAATGTAGAGCTACGGTGCCATTGCCTTTGGATGCTGAGGTTCTACTGTAATACACTGCAGAGCTACGGTGCCATTGCTTAGGATGCCGTGGTTCTACTGTGATACACTACAGAGCTACGGTGTCATTGGCTTTGGTTGCTGTGGTTCAACTGTGATACACTGCATAGCTACGGCGCTATTGCCTTTGAATGCTGTGGTTCTATTGTGATACACTGCATAGCTACGGCGACATTGCCTTTGGATGCTGTGGTTCTACTGTGATACACTGCAGAGCTACGATGCCATTGCATTTGGATGTTGTGGTTATACTGTGATACACTGCAGAGCTACGGTGCCATTGCCTTTGGATGCTGTGGTTCTACTGTGATACACTGCAGAGCTACGGTGCCATTGCCTTTGGATGCTGTGGTTATATAGGACTTTTTCCCAGTGTTTATGTTACACAACATCTCTATAGGTGAAGGTTTCTATGGTGGCAATTTATTTTCCGCTCGAATCTCTGGCCTTTGTCTGTTATCCTATAATATACTGTAAAAAATAAAACATTTCATTAATTTGCTGAAACAACTTGCATTTGTGTATTTTACTATTTATAATAATGTGTGTTGTAAGCTTAGCAGAAGACGAGGGATTGTCATTGCTTTTCCTTAAATGAGTTAATGCATTCATAAAAGTATTATCAACTTGAACAACAACAACTTCCGGCATGTGAAAACGTCGATAATTTGGCAGTGTGTAATTTGACAAATTTATATTGCAAAAGGATTTTATTTTAAAAGGATTTTGGATATTAAGTCGTGTAAGTGTTTCAACTTTCTAACCAAGTACACGTTAAACCTTTTTAGGGTCGAAAAAGGTGTTTATAAGCTATTTTCTGTGATCACCAAGTGCGCGCACGCTTTGCACGAGTTTTACTATGTCCCATACACCGATGGACGATGATGACCGGTATAATTCTTTGGCCGAAAACTACGTGTGTATAGATTTTAAAGATCTTCCGGGATGCTTCGCCAAGCTGCACATGTCCCTAGAAGGCCAAATCGACAGTAAGTTGGCGCCTCTAAAGAAAACTATTGAAACAGTTCGTGAAAAGGTTGAATCTATGGAGAGTTTTATTGAGTACGCCAACGACGAGTTTCGTACCCTTCAGGAAAAAACGCTCCCAAACTTGGAATCCCAGATTGAGGAAATGAAACACGAGAGGCAAAAAATAGAACTTTGGGGAAGGAAGTGGAACCTTATTGTAAGAGGTATAGAGGGCGGGGGAGACAGAGAGCCTGCCACAACAACAGACCACAAGTTCAGGGCATTCATGTTTGAATCCCTGTACATTGAGAAGGAACGGGCCAGAGGTATGACATTCCAGGCCATTCATCGACTGCCATCAGGAGACAATACTCGGCGTAACATTTTAGTCCGATTCAGCAACCTCATCGAGCGTGATTTAGTTTTGGATTGTGCCATGCGGAACCTGAAATCCGGAACTGGATTTAGCGTTGTCCCTGATCTACCACCAGAAATTGCCAAGCGTAGGGCTGAGCTTCTCAAGAGAAGAGGAAACATGTCTAGTGAAGAAAAACGATGCCACAAGTTGATCTATCTTAGGGAGTTCCCATTCGTGGAATTGAAAACTGTAAACAAACGTGCTTAAAACGCGTAGTGAGCAGCCACACTGTAGGGATCCGTACACCGGATCTTGGTCAAGACCCCGTCCACTAGTACGGAGTTTTGGTCAGCCATATTGTAGAAAACGTGCGGATAACAACAGCAAAGGTAGGTTAACCACGTTTTTCTCCTATTTTTGTTCATGTATATGAATAATCAGTATTGCTATATGTTGCGGAAACATTTCCCCGTTCAAATATTACCGTACATTGTTGACATATTACTTTAAATGCTACAATTCGGATCAAAGAAAAACAATTGCCGGTGCTGAAATTCGCCCAAAGTACCCTTCAGCAATAAATATCTCATTAATTTTCAAGTTAATGAAATTTTGAATTGGCAGATTTATTTGTTTTTCCAAGATACGTGCATGTTCAAAATTTCAGCATCAGTCATCCGAAATTGGCCTAGATATGAATCGAAACAAAACGTGCCCAGCGTAACTAATATATATAAAAAGACGCTGATTTGTTTACGGAGTCTTGTCCATGTACTGTACGGGGTTTTACAATGCAAAGATTGTTTTCGCTGCTCTGCACTGATGTTATTTACTTATATTTGTAGTAATTCGTAGACATTATTTAGGTCCTATATGTCTTATACCATTTTGTATTGTTAAGACGAAAAAATGCAGAAAACTAAAACGTAAAAGGGGTAATTCTTGAGAAAGACTCCGTACTTATTCCAAATAACTACTTGTACTACAAACTAAGTCCAGACGTATATTATTGTCTGTTAGTATTGATACAGTTGTCCAATTTTAGCTCATTGTGACCACAGTTAACGTCATATAATTTGTTTTGTCATTTACAACAATCCATTACATTGGTCAATGTTTATTCAACTTAGAAATGAGGTAATTGCTTTAATCCGCGAATCTAAGGAATCATACAAGTCAAAACTTACATCCCAGTTAACTGATAAATCAATCCCCTCCCCATACAAGTCAAAACTTACATCCAAGTTAACTAATAAATCAATCCCACTATACGATTTATATTTTGCGATATTGCTAAAGCATTTGACAAAGTATGGCATGCTGGGTTGCTTTTTAAATTAGCTAAATATGGTATCAATGATTCATTATGTAACTGGATACGTAGCTATCTCTCTGATAGGCAGCAAAAAGTAGTCCTAGATGGATTCTCTTCAAGCTTCAGTACTTCAGATGCAGGTGTTCCGCAAGGCTCTGTTTTAGGTCCGTTTCTATTTCTGCTTTATATAAATGACATCACAGATGACTTATTGAATGATGTACGGTTATTTGCTGATGACACTTCTCTTTTTGTTGTAGTTGATAAAAAACCAGTAGAATGTGCCAACTCTCTTACAAATGATCTTTGCAAAATATCTGAATGGTCAAAAAAATGGGCTGTTACATTTAATCCTCAAAAAAACAAAAGCCTTGTTTGCACTAGAAGAAACTATAACCACCCACCAGTCTACTTTGATAATGATATGGTACAAGACGTAGCGTCACATTGCCACCTTGGATTAACAATTCAGTCCAATGCAACTTGGTCGCATCATATATAGAAAATATATACGAAAAAGCATGTGCACGATTTAACATTCTAAGAATGTTTAAGTACAAACTTGACAGACATTCTATATTGAAAATATATATCGCCTTTATAAGACTTATACTTGAATATGGAGATTCAGTATGGGATAACAGTACACAGGGAGAATCTGATCTATTAAGAGCGTCCACGTTGAAGCAGCACGAATAATAACAGGCCTCAGATGCAATTCCTCTAGATCATACTTATATACTGAATTGAACTTAGAAACATTAACAAAAAGAAGAAAAGATCATAAACTTGTAACTTTTTACAAAATAATTTATGGCATAAGTCCAGATTACATGTATAACTTAATCCAGCCATACTTACCTGTAAACAATAATTATAACCTTCGAACTTCAGGATTAAACTTACGTCTCCCTCTTTGTCGTACAACATCATATTATAACAGCTTTCTGCCGAGTACAATTACATTGTGGAATGCTTTGCATTTAGACGCTAAAAATGCACCATCTGTTGAACAATTTAAGCATAAACGTAAGGCTATTGAACACAGGACTGACAGTCCATATCACTATTAAATAGGAAATAGGAATGATAACATCATCCATTGTCAATCAAGAAACAACTCAAGTAATCTAAATACGCATTTATTTGACCACTTCTTGACAGATTCAGCAGTATGTCCGAAATGTGGCAATCCATGTGAGGACAATACTCATTTCTTTTTTAACTGTCCACTGTATAACCAATTCAGAAATGACTTACTTGATACCCTAGCCAATCTTGTTGATGTCACGCATATCAACATTGACTTGATACTGAATGGCAGTTCCAATCTAGACGATACTACGAACTCAGAAATTGTACTTATCGTCCACAAATACATCAAGTGTACCAGGAGATTTTCGTAGAATTATAGATGTATGTACATGTACATATGTATATGTATATGGGTATATAGGTATGTACATGTATGTGTACATGTATGTATATACTATTGTATTTTCAGATATGTTTTGTCACAATGCTAGAAGTTTTTTTTTATATATTATCATCTTTCTTCCTTTTTTATTGTAATTTTTATTTTTTTTGTCTCAGTTATCTTAAATTCCAAAATTAACTATTGGTTACAGAAACTCATACTAAAACCATTATATTTTGTAATAATCGGTACATTTTTATATATATTTCGTATTGGTTTCCAGTATGATTTTCTTTCTGTTTATTCTTTTTTTTCTCTCACTGAAATTCTTTCTAACAGTACAAGGTGTTAATACTAAACAATCACGGTACACATGTTTCAAAGATTCTAAGTTAATTGTCAAACCAATATATGCAAACTGTACTACAATTCCACATTTTATGTTATGTTTGATATGAATTTATTGTTTATATGTACCTTGATATGGGAGAGGTCTTACATAGGCATTGCCTGTTGTCCAATCCCATTCAGTACTTGAATAAAATATTGTTTAAATAAAGTATTAGTATACGTCCCACAGGCGTTAAAAATCCTTACCGTATTTTTTCAAACAGTTTGCCTGTCAGGTTAAAATTAATTCTATGCCCCATACTGACATCTAAACTATGTCAAACTTTCCTAAGCATGTTAATAGGAAATGTAAAGTTGGTTCTTAAACTACATTGACAACACATGATATAGATAACGGCATGGGTTAATATTAATTATCTATATAGCTCGCATGATTATATCTGTTCAAGGAAATCTACGTTGATTCAGTTCTAATGACACTACATTGACTGTTACAAACATTCAATGAATGTTTTATGTATTACATGTAATGCAAGTACCATTAAAACCATAGTTTCATACAATATATTTAAAGCAAAACTCCGTACGGTAAAAAGAGAATATTTGCAGTACTCCGTACACAAGTGCCCAAGACCCCGTACACAAACATTAATTTTGTTTCGATTCATATCTCGGTCAATTTCGGATGAATGAAGTTCAACATTTGAACATGCACGTATATTGAAAAAAACAAATAAATCTGCCAATTCAAAATTTTCATTAATTTGAAAATTAATGAGATATTTATTGCTGAAGGGTACTTTGAGCGAATTTCAGCACCGGCAATTGTTTTGTTTTTTATCCGATTTGTAGCATTTAAAGTAATATGTCAACAATGTACGGTAATATTTGAACGGGGAAATGTTTCCGCACCATATAGCAATACTGATTATTCATATAAAATGAACAAAAATAGGAGAAAAACGTGGTTAACCTACCTTTGCTGTTGTTATCCGTACGTTTTCTACAACATGGCTGACCAAAACTCCGTACTAGTGAACGGGGTCTTGACCAAGATCCGGTGTACGGATCCCTACAGTGAGCCAGTAGCAGCATGAACATAAATTAACGTTCGCTAAGCCGATACAAAGCACATCAACGCTTATATAGTGACATAATTGTTCTTGAACTCTACAACCAGTGATTATAATCGATTTTTGTTTGTTAAACAGACCCATATATGTTGCTTTCTCCTTCTCTGGTCAATTCCCCCATACAGTATTGATAGTAACTTATATATGTATACCTCCAACCATATCACCCTTGTTTAAAAATTCTGGTTAATTTATATCGCCATGACTAATGTACATGTATATTTCATTAATTTTTTTTGATAAATGTTTTAATACATCATATTCCTTGCCTACAGTATATGAAATAACGTTAAAAATGACGAAAGGCCTAAATGATACATGTTACACGTTTTATATATACGGTTGGTAGCTGTCATATCGCAATAAGTAAACAAAACCACGTGACTTTAAGGCGTTGGAACTTTACCTTGTGTGTACTAAATATAGATACTTGACCCAGTGAATTAAACATATTGCCCCAAAGGACCGGCAAGCTCTTAGTCGTAAATGCTTGGTGACAAATTGTTAACACTTATTTGAATAAGGGTATACTATTATCAGCAGCCGTGACTTATTCGTTGATCGTAATGTATGTGTAAACTAATGGACAGTGCGTCTTTTTTCCATTCCTATCACCAGTAGTAGTATAACATGTTGGTAGTTCTTTCTCATTTGTCCCCATTCGAAATGCTGCGTTCTAGATAATGACACAGTGTCACGAAGCGCCTGCAGTACACACTTAGAGGTAAACATCGAAGCGTGTACTTTAAAAGCATCTTGTTTTGCGTTTTCTGCTGCATGCTATACATTTACAGGAAGTCTCGGTGATTTTAACCATATTTTAGATATCCGTCACTGATAGACAAATAACTGCACTTAGCAGGGTTTACTTATATAAACTACTGAAACATGACGAGGGTAAATATATAATAGTATGCATGTGCGGATGTCGGGTTCTGACAGGAGTGCCCGCTTCAACAGACGTTGACATCCAGTACCGACTTATCTCAGTTTAAATGTTTTTGTTTAAATAAATTTATGAACCACATATGCGTGCAAGGTGATTGTATAAGGGAACTCTTGATAGACTTTTAAAACATTGTTTACATATTATTCGCTACTGTCACACTGATATGCATAGTTTATAATATCCTATTTGGTAACTGATAGTGTAATAGGTCAAGATCAATCGATATATACAAGTGTATGGGGGCTTACTGATAAATATACAAGTGTATTGGTGTTTATGGATAAATAATAAAAAGAACTTATTTAATTGTTATCCAAATTGACATTAAATGCTATGTATATGTCACTGGCAAAGTAGACTTGTAGAACCTTTACTATATGTGCTGATGTATTGTCTATTATAGTTGATTTCTCACTGACGATTAATAATTGGCAAGTAACATGTCAATCACTTGTATTATTATAACATATACACACAGACAATGTCACATGGTTCTGTTTTTATTGACATGCAAATAGTTTTATTCTTTGTTGGTATTCAAACATGCATGTGTGTGCAAATAATTTAAAACTTAGATAGAAACGACGCTTTTAATATTACAGATATAATCATGTTCACTAAGCTTGTTATATTTGTTTAACATGAATATGTTCAGGAAAAAAGGTTTTCGTTTGTATGCACACATTGACAGTTTACCATAAACTTGAAAAGTGCTTGTGTAAAAATATACATGATGTTACTGGTTGAGACATTGGGTGATATCAAATAAAAGTAAGAGTTGAAAGCATGAGTGTTAAAAACATAATTAATTTATGACAGCTTTTGATGGCATTTTCTACTACCTATACATATGAATTTACCAGTTTATGTGCTAGCTTACTTACTTTTTTTTTTTTTTTTTAAACTTTATAATGCTAGTTTAATGTTTCAACTTTATAAGTCATAATCTTAAAACATATTTTGTTCACTGTTATCCGTTATGACTGCCCTGGTAAAATGGGTTTTGTGCGAATAAATACGAATTAGGATCCTTAAAATATTCACTTCCGCTTGAATGTCAAGTTTTGGTAATTGATACTCAATATTTATAGCTGGATGTGTATAAAATAATAAATATTACATTTTTGATTATAATAATCTTTACTGTAACAGTATGTGCTGAATCCATCACTAAGTTTAACACAGCCAGAGAATGAAATAGATGAAAAAGAGATGTTGTTGTCATATTAGAAAAACAGACATTGTTGTGTACATTATTTTGAACATTGTTATTTTATTTAACATGTTTAATCAGCAATGTATATATATATGTATGCAACTGTATATGTTAGTACACAATTTGTCTGAAATAAAAGTATTAAAAACAAAAAACTTGCACTTTTTTGCTCGTGAGCTATTAAAGAGACACACGGCAATCTTGACTTTTTTATCAAGCACCAAATCAAAATGAAAATTATTAAAATTAGCATCTCGATTTATTAATCCAGTATCATTTTGACTTTAAACCTGCTTGCATATATTTAAATACAATTCTGAATCAAATTGTTTTCTTTATTCTATCAGAGATTTGAAGATATTATTGGTGAAATATAATCAACAGTTAGTAATATGCAAAAATAGTTTGCTTTATACGATTCTTATAATTAATATTAATAATTGAACAAATGCAATTTATGTAGAAAACCTCATGGGACATCGCGAGGTTTACAAAATTCAAGATTGCCGTGTGTCCCTTTTAGCTCTTTGGATAATTTGAATAAAAGTTATTAAGTTATCAAACTTAGCTACAGATATGAGGGACCTCGATGACGATTTTTATAATATCCATTTCCGTCATAAACGCTTAATACAACTGTCATAGCGTTTTATTAATATTATATCTAGATGTGTTTTGAAATAAATTCATTACAATATTAGTTTGTGAAATCACCATGCTTTCGGTTTAAACTCTACCGAAGAAGGCTACAGGTTTATGATCGATCGTCTTCTTGTAACGTACAGTTACGTTTGACAGTTTGTCTCTAGATTACAAAGCTTAAATAGTTCTCCATGTCTATTCAACGGTAAGATGAGGATGTCGACCTGTTAAAAACTGAAACCACGTTAGAATTCTGGGAAACTTCCTTTACCATGCAAATAAACATGTCTGCTATTAAACATCAAGAAGGAAAGGGGTTGGGGGTGCGGTGGTGATGGGGGTTGAATATCTTCTAAGAAAGATTTCTAAGCTTTATTCTTGCATACCCGATAAGGATATCCACGTTTTACATGGGGGATGGAAAGTCTTCTCTTTATGGGTGGTCGTTCAAATAACATGTCTGCTATTAAACATCAAGACGGAAAGGGGTTGGGGGTGGGGTGGTGATGGGGGCTGGGGTTGAATATCTTGCATACCGGATAAAAATATCCACGTTTTACATGTGGGATGGAAAGTCTTCTCTTTATGGGTAAAGATAAAAGTCACGCGCGCACTAACATCCGGTATGCATGAAATCATGCAAAACGTTAGTAGCTGGCGGCGTCAACTCACAACATGTCTCTGAACAACATGTCTCTGATATGCAAGAAAAATAACATATCATGGGTTTTCGGTTCAGATAGGGAATTCCAACCCTCGGTATATGTGTTTTAATCGGAACCGCTGAATAAAAACCGATTCCGATAAAAACACCTTACCCTCGGGTTGGAATTCTCTATCTTCACAAATTTACAAGAGTGTAGACTCGGTCAAAGGTAAATCAGGGTAAACAAACATAATAATAAGATCGCCAGCAATATATAATATCCGTAATCGTTTTGAATGATTTTTTCCCATGGAAGTCAACTTTTCTATTGAAAACAAAAGTTGCGGATCACTAATATTCTTTGTCGAGCTGCCCGTGACCAACTATTTGTTTATACGTACATCATGTGGCCGGTTAAAACCCATGAATATACATATTCCTGAGTCTGTTTATTGCTGCTTAGTAAAAAACTGACAGCTGCTGCAATTGTTATTTTCCTGTTTAACAATTTTTCAGCTGAACTAATGAACATGTAGATTTTGTTTGCTATAAATCTAAAAATGAAAACTGTTCTACCATGCATATTTTAGTGAGGATTGTTATAGGTAAAAATGTACTTGTTTCTACCTTGCATATTTTAGTGAGGATTGTTATAGGTAAAATGTAACTGTTTCTACCATGCATATGTTAGTGAGGATTGTTATAGGTAAAATGTAAACTGTTCTACCTTGCATATTTTAGTGAGGATTGTTATAGGTAAAAATGTACTTGTTCTACCTTGCATATTTTAGTGAGGATTGTTATAGGTAAAAATGTAAACTGTTCTTACCATGCATATGTTAGTGAGGATTGTTATAGGTAAAATGTAACTGTTCTCTACCCATGCATATTTTAGTGAGGATTGTTATAGGTAAAATGTAACTGTCTCTACCTTGCATTTTTAGTGAGGATTGTTATAGGTAAAATGTAACTGTTCTACCATGCATATGTTAGTGAGGATTGTTATAGGTAAAAATGTAACTGTTCTACTCCATGCATATTTTAGTGAGGATTGTTATAGGTAAAATGTAACTGTTCTTACCATGCATATTTTAGTGAGGATTGTTACAGGTAAAATGTAACTGTTCTACCATGCATATTTTAGTGAGGATTGTTACATGTAAAATGTAACTGTTCTACCATGCATATTTTTAGTGAGGATTGTTACATGTAAAATGTAACTATTCTACCATGCATATTTTAGTGAAGGATTGTTACAGGTAATAAAGTAATGAGATAAAGTAGTGTATTTAAAGTACTATCGGGTTCGCTCTCTTAAAATTCCACAACAAAAATGAAATATTTCCGGTTATTTCTAGCCCTGAATTATCTCTCCCCCTACCACACACTTTTGGGTACTGGATCTCTGAAAATGTCCTTGTTACAAAAACGTTGTAAAAATTATTTGAATAATTCTATGCTTTTAAATTTTCTTGTGCGCCAATCTGTTGTTATTCGCCCCATAATTCATGAAAATGATTGTCAAGAATTCGGAAAGGTCTTGCTGCAAACTAGATATGAGTGAATGCATATCCCCTTAATTTTTAGCAGAAAAAAAACACTGATTTTCTTCATTTTGTTTACGGAAATGTTATAATATCTTTTAAATGTCGTAATTATTCTCATAGTATTAAATATGTTTTTCATTATTTTTATACAAATCCCTAGTCCTTCAGAGTTTAAATTTCATATTGTAACACATTATGGTACAATTTTGTACAATATTTAGTGAAAATATTGATCATCCACAAAAACGCTATTTCATAAGACTGCCCCCTTCCATTTAATGCCCCATTTATCATTAAATTAATTTTACACGTTAGCTTAAAATGTTAATTTCTAAGACAATATCTTTTCATCTACCATGCTTAAATTCTGAATTTTGTAATGCACAGATATAACTGGTAATAGTATGAGAAGTTTCAAAGGTCTTCGACAAATACTTAAAGAGAAACAGACATTTAAAAAAGTAACAATTAACAATACCTGAAAAAAACTCAGGACGAAAATGCCTCAGTATGTATAAGTGTTCCATAACTTTCGTCACACAACAGATACAGCATTCATTTTACCATCAATGGAATGGTATTGAAACTCCCTTTCATTTTGATACCATACATCAACACTCACAACGAGCACATACTTGTTAAAACGCGTTAGTGACAGAACTTATTGAATGACCCTCGTATATATTGGAAAGAACAATATGTTCGGAGGGAATCGAAAAATAAAACAATAATGGCACAATAATCCTTGAACCATGTTTTCATTCCATAACCGCGATTATCGTAATTAATGACGACATGGTCCTATAAACTTCGGTTTCTGAACTGTAAAGTAAACAGACGAATAAAGGATTACATTTGTTTGTGTATGTTTTGATGGTCATCATCAGTAATGTCTCCAGGGGATGTGGGAACCGGCTAACACTAACTAAAATACTTACATTTTGTAAGCAAATACTGCGAATTTTCCATTTAAAATGATGTATGCCCGAGTTTATTAAACCTGCTCACAGAGGCCAGTGATCGACTGCATTCGAAATGACAAAAAGTATGTGTTTTTTTTCAATTTCAAGATAATTATGTTTTTAGTGTAGTATGCAATTATGTTTAGCTCTACTGGCCAAGGGCCAGCAGAGCTTATGGGATGGTGTGTTGTCCGTCGTCCGTCGTCTGTCTGTCGTCTGTCTGTCGTCCGTTAACTTTTCTTCAAACGACTTCTCCTCAGAAACCGCTTGGCTAATTTTGACCAAACTTCACGTGGATGATCCTAAGATGAACGCTACATCCAAGATGGCTGCCATTACCATATATAATCGAAACATTAAAAAATCTTCTTCTCCAGAACCGCTGGACAGATTTCAACAGTTTTTCTTTTAAAATGATCGCCAACGCCTAGACTATTCAGTTGATTCAAATAAAGTCCCCGGGATCAAAAATGGCCGTGCCCCGGGGGTCCAAAGTTTGTATATTGAGGTTTTGCATGTTTTTCATATAGACATATAGGAAAATACTTTAGAAAATCTTCTTCTCTGAAACCACAAGGCACAGAGCTCTCATGTATTACATATAGCATCAGCTTATGGTCCTCTACTAAGTTTGTTCAAATGGTCTGGGGTCAAATTTGTCCCCGCCCCGGGCGTCACAGTTTTACATAGACTTATATAGGATTTTTTTAAAAAAATCTTCTCGGAAACTACAACAGCCAGACGTTTGATATTTTGCATTTACTATAAGCGTATGGTCCTTTACCAAGTTTGTTCAAATGGTGACCCTCGGGTCATATTTGGCCCCGCCCCAAGGGTCACATGTTTTATATAGACATTTATAGGGAAAAACTTAACACATCTTCTTCTCTGAAACTGCAAGAGCCAGAAGTTTAATATTTTGCATTTGCTATAAGCTTGTGGTCCTCTACCAAGTTTGTTCAAATGGTGACCCGGGGGTCACATTTGGCCCCACCCCGGGGGTCACAGTTTTACATAGGCTTGTATAGGCAAAAACTGAAACAAATCTTCTTCTCTGGAACCATATGCCACAGAGCTCTCTTGTATTACATGTAGCATCATCTTATGGTCCTCTACCAAGTTTGTTCAAATGGTGACCCTGGGGTCAAATTTGTCTCCGCCCCGAGGGTCACAGTTTACATAGACTTACTCTCGGAAACTACAAGAGCCAGAGGTTTGATATTTTACATTTATGATAAGCTTATAGTCCTTTACCAAGTTTGTTCAAATGGTGACCCTGGGTCCCCATTTGGCCCCGCCCGAAGGGTCACATGTTTTACATAGACATGTATAGGGAAAAACTTAAAAAAGCTTCTTCTCTGAAACTGCAAGAGCCAGAGGTTTAATATTTTGCTGTTGCTATAAGCTTATGGTCCTTTACCAATTTTGTTCAAATGGTGACCCTGGGGTTACATCTAGCAACGCCCCGGGGGTCACAGTTTTACATAAATGCTTGTATAGGGAAAAACTGATAAAAATATTCTTCTCTGGAACTGCAAGAGCCAGAGGTTTAATATTTTGCATTTGCTATAAGCTTATCGTCCTTTACCAAGTTTGTTTAAATGGTGACCCTCGGGTCACATTTGACCCCGCCCCAAGGGTCACATGTTTTACATAGACATGTATAGGGAAAAACTTAAAAAATCTTCTTCTCTGAAACTGCAAGAGCCAGAGTTTAATATTTTGCATTTGCTATAAGCTTATGGTCTTCTACCAAGTTTGTTGAAATGGTGACCCATTGGTCACATTTGGCCCCTCCCTGGGGTCACAGTTTTACTTAGGCTTGTATAGGCAAAAACTGAAAAAAATCTTCTTCTCTGGAACCACATGCCATAGAGCTCTCATGTATTACATGTAGCATCATCTTATGGTCCTCTACCAAGTTTGTTCAAATGGTGACTCTGGTATCAAATTTGGACACGTCCCGGGGGTTACAGTTGTTTTTATTTTTTGATTTTTTTTTATTTGATTTTTTTTTTTTGATTTTTTTTTTTAATTGTTTCATTTTATTTTTTTTGATTGATTTGAATTTTTTTTTTTCTTTTATTTTTTTTTCATTATCTTTTTAATTACTTGACATTTACTTCAAAATTTCTTGTCGGCACTACTCATCCTAAATGCCTTTTTGAATTTCGACGATGTCTAGTTGTGCATATCACGCTTTTGTTCCAGTTCGCTGATTTTTGACGGAGTTATGGCCCTTTGACATTTTTATTTTAAATTTCTTGTCGGCGCTACTCCTCTTAAACGGCTTGTTGGATTTCTACGAAATTTGGCAGGAAGCCTCAGTATGATGTCTAGTTGTGCAAAGCGCGGTCAATGAAATCTTGGACAATTTCGAAAACCAGCTAGATCTTGTTAGTAATAACAAAGTTATGGCCCTTGATTTGTTGAAAAATGCTCTATTGTATTTTCCTTTATTAAATCTACAGGAGAAGAGAGCTATATCTAGCTATATCTATCTAAATCTATAAGAGCTGTTTTAGCCAGTAGAGCGTCCACAGGCCCTCTTGGGCCTCTTGTTTATGATCGTCTTTCTAAACAATAGTACAGACTCCAGTAGAGAAAAACTTTTAACTGCACTAGTTTGGCTGTTCTAAGCCATACTTTTAGGGTTTACGACTTGATATAAATGTATAGCCTTGTATTTTGCAGTATAACAATGTATTTGCGGTATAGCCATGTATTTTGCAGAGCAATACCCGATACACCTTTAAATCGATCTAGACGTTGACATTTTTATGATCTGAAATAAATACGTATTAATTTATAATAGAATATTTTATTAGTATACTTCGTGGAATCCTCATCTCACAGATAAATCCAGGTTGCGGACACGATCTTATTTTAACACAAATCTTGGAATAAAAAGCCCAACAGTTACTGTTACAGCATGTATATAGATAATTATTTCTTGCTTGTTTAATATTAAGGACATTCCTACAGTAATTTCCTATGGATATGTATTTTTTAATTTGGTAAAAGTTGGAACTACCTTGTCTTCACCTTCAAAAATAATAAATCGCGGACTTGGTTTTTTCGATATATTAAGGTAAGTATAAGACTCTGTTTTCATTTTTGGCAAATCTCCTATAATTTCAGAACATTTCCCCATATGCTTACCAGTGAAATTAAATACATACCATTTTCAAACGGTTATACAGAATTTGTTGCATTAAACTGGACATTGTCAGGTATTCTGCATTAGATGAAAGAACAAAATGTTGATATACATTGTTCTGTTAATTAGAAAGAGTCCGAGATGTTTGGTAATTTCTAAAAATCATTAATTCGCCCCAAATCAACAATTCTAACAGTTTTAATATGTTTTGTCAATTTATTCATTACGTTTAATCTCTACTATTATGGACGCGAAATTTTAATTTTCCCCGAAATTGACTACCTTTAACAGTTTAAATGCATAAAACGAAATAACATTTTTGGGCAAAAATGTTCCTAAAGAATATAAAAACACGAAACAGTTTCCATTGGAATGCAATGTGTATTTAAACTTGTGCGATGATGCAAACTTTAAATTATTGAAATAAAGAAGGGAAGAGCCTTAACTTAATTGAGGAGTATATGTGAATATGAAGGCAAATGAATGCTATATGCAGAAAGAGAGTGGAATATTACTGTTACTGCATTGCAGAGCCTCGGAAAAAATGGTAGTTTTTTTGGGGATTAAGAGACATTACAAAATACGAAAGTATTTCTTACCATTATATTTTTTCTAATCTTCTATATTGTTAGCTAATATCGTGTAATTTAGGATAATAAAATAAAACAATATGCGGTGTTGCTTTTTCTGAACTTTCTGAAAATTGATGTGCTTTTGAGCAATAAAGCAGATACTTTAACGTTAACAGTTAACATGCATACCCATCCCCCCTTTTTATTTAAATAGGTTCTACATGTATGAAAATAGTGCACAATTATCAAAAAAGACATTTGGAAACTGCCGAACAAAATAAATATAAAAAATATTGCGGTCTGGGTTTGATTGAGACACGAACGGTAGTGGAAAATGCTAGCTAGCTTTCATTCTGAAAAACGTTGCAAAAAGAAGAAATTAATAGTTTAGCTTAGTATAACGAAACTGAAGTAAATTACCGGTATAAGTATGACATATATTAAGACAAATGCTAATCCATTTATTCATATCGTATATTAGAACAATTAGCCTGAAAAAAGGTAATAAATATACCAGATATAATTAGATAATAAATATAATCAGTGCCGTAACGTACATCATTTGCGTAACTGTTATCATAACTAAATATGTAATAATATTAGATCAACATTATTAAATAACTTTCAAACCTGGTCAATCACATGGCCTAAAAGTTAATTAAATTACATGTTACTTGTTACATTGTAAATTAAATGTGTGACATACAGTTAGGCAGATTTTAAGAGGGATTCAGACATCTTAAACAGCAATCAGCCAGCTATACATGAATTATCAGCAAACAGTATACCAATAATGGAGTTTTATGTTACACTTTCCCTTCAGTAACATATGCAGCGATGTCAGAAAGTGATGATTATAGATGCATACAATATGTATAAACCATATCATTTTCATTTATATAAAATATATCCAACCATATCATAAGTTCACCTAAATGTAAATTATATTATTTTAATTATCATATTTGGTCCATTTAGTTTTATTTTACATCCTATATAAATCTTTATTATTTCGTCACACTAAGCTGAAATATTCATGACAACTTTCGGTATACCCCGTACACACGCACTGGCTATATCCGTTATGTTTATGCTACGGTACGGTAAGGTAAAACTTTAACCAACCTATAAACTATGTTCTACCAACCTATAAACTATGTTTAAACGAAATTAACAAATAAAAACCAATTTCAAGAAAACAACAGTGAACAAGAAATCCATAAAGAGACGTTTTAAACTGGACGATATATATGTATTATAGGGGTTCTGGACCACTTTTAAATTACCCCAAATAATCTAAAATCACCACACAAAATCTTTCAGTTTTACTGAAAATTAAGTCGATTTAACTGGTTATTTATCATGTCCGAGGCGCTAAATAACCCAAGATTTAAAACTTGAATTGAGAAAATGTTTTAAATTTGGATGTTTAAGTTTTATTATAAAATAGAGGTTAAACATCAAAACTTAGGTTAATAAACTTTTTTAAAATAGGGGTAGTGAAGATTGCAAGTTTAAATTTTTTAGGTTTTGAGCTTTGTGTAGTAGTAAGGTTACGTGATTATTGTCATGTCAAATGTGCATATATCAGTGTGGCATTGAGCTTCGTGTATTGGTAAGGTTACGTGATTATTGTCATGTCAGATGTGTATTAGTAAGGTTACGTGATTATTGTCACATGTATTAGCTCATGTGATAAGCGTCTATTTATATCAACCAATCGGTTATAGCTCATGTGATAAGCGTCTATTTATATCAACCAATCGGTGAAGTTTTTGGCCTTCCTGACGGGTATATAAGACAGAGAAACTACGGATTAGTATCACTTGACATGGTGACATACCCTATGGGAATAGAGACCTGAAAGAGTAAGGATAAAACTAGGATTATTTTTCATGAAAGGTAAGTCCATTTAAATTTGTATTTGTTTTTTTTATATATTTTTAGAAGGTTCTAGGTTGAATACAAAGGTGGTGGATCGTACTCATACACATTACTAAAACAATTCATGACACACTTTTTAGACTTTTTTGTAAGGTTGCCATTGCTTCCTTTCTTCCCTGCTCCACTAGTTCTTTTTTTTGAACTTCACTAATTTCAAGTTTCTTTTGTTTGATATCTTGTTTCAAATTATAGTATCTTTCCAGTTCATCTAAAATCAACTTAAACTCTTGCTCAGATATTTGTGCATCACTCAACGCTTTTGATATTAACTGCTTTATACTATTCAACTTAGCCTCCGCCAAAGTTTTTATTTCATGATGTTTTTGAGCTTTTGCATTAAGCTTGCGTCTGATAAAATTAATACAAACACCTGTAGCTCCACATACTATTACTGCTATTTCCAAAGGTAACAAAACTGGAACAACAAATCCAATCCCAGCCATAATAACACCTGCAGATATTAAGGTAGTGTCAATTCCATCTGTAATATTAATACCACGTTTATATTTTTTATAAAGAGACTGACGTATATCTCGTTCTGTAATTAACTTTTTTTCAATTTCTGAAATCTTTTGTAATCTATAATTTTGTCCGTCTTCCATTGGCAACTCAGGATATAAACTTGGTGCTGTCGGTTGCTTCGGCATTTTTTTATTTATTAATAAAAAAATAAATTAATTCAATTAATAATGATGCCACCGTATTTACAGCGGTAGCGTTGGCAATCTTGCATACAAAGTTAACAACAGAACCAGCACCAATCTCTAAAGGATTATCAAAGTTATCATGATTGCGTGGGATGATATGAAGCGTTTTGCCATAATTTGGTTGTTCTACACCATTGACAGAAACTATTACAGATACGTCACCAACTAATCGTTCACATGCTAAACCTAATCCCATAATCCGTCCACGGCGTGTCATTACATGCCCCACATTTGATTCTGCCCCGCCGTTACCAAATGAGAGTATTCTATTCAACACAAGTGGGCCTTAGCCTCCGCAAATATTGTTATAATCCCATATTTAAGATTATCAACTCTATTTCTCAAATGATTAAACTGGTTAACAAAAGGCACAATTCGCCTATATAAATCTTGAACATTATTTATCAAAGCCTCTAAGTCTTCTGTTTTTTTAGGTCTTGTTGGGCCAAATATACTCATTGTTTTTTTTATAAAAATATAATTTTTAAATAATTTCTAAAACACAACTAATAGGGAAACCGTGATTATTTATCTTGTTACCATACTCATCTCTGACTTCTATTTTCAATTCAGTAATTGCATCATCCGTAAGACTGATATTCAGGATAAAAACTTGTATATACTATATCTCCAAACTGCTTATTTACTACAGGTACAGCCCCTATAATAGTGCTTGGCGCGCCATTGAAATAATTGCTACTTGTATTAACTTGTTTCAGATGAACATATAGCTGTTTATAAGGAGCTAAATCCATTGGGTAATCTCCTATATTAGTACCTGTCAACCATTTTCTGTCCTTGAATCCCAGCATATTTGAAAGACCGCTTGACATTCGTGTCTCTATTGGCGTATGTATAATGGCTGCACCAATTTGGAAAATATTGTCCAGGATAATCTTTTCATTTAGCAATTTAAACCTTTCTACCAAGTCTTGAAAGTTATAGAGTCCACCTGCTAAATGATCTATTTTATCTGGGTTTCGTGTCTTTATGATTTCATGAATAATATTATACCAACCGATAGTGTATGTAAAACTTTTTAATCCGACGCGCTTAGTTCCATCTCTATTATCGATATACTGTTGTAAGTTAATAGAGTTGTCTATGTTTGAAATTGTATGAAACATTTTTTTTTAAATATATATATATATAAAAACACAAATAAAAATGATTTCTAAAGAATTCAAATATAACCCGGGTGCTCACTATTCAAATACTTTTAGCAAGAAAGTGATAGATATAATAAATCAAAACATAGTCATTACATCCAACGGTAAAGGCTTTAAAGCATCATTTCCCAATGTCTTTGAAAAATACAAACTCCCATACGTTAAATCAGATGATATAGTCCAACGCTGGGGAACAGATTGGATGTTATTTTGGCAGAATCAGTTGAATTTTGCTATTTGGTGTGCGACAACTGGATTTGGCATTGATTTCAACAACCATCTAAAAGCTGATGCCCTGGTTGGTTCGTTATTTCGATTTCATGTCTATTACCAAGTCAGAAGAATATTATTTGAGATGAGTGTAGCAATGCCGCAAGACTCAAATTGGAATGCTTTTAATAACACATATAACCGAAACGCATACGAGAAAATATGCAAGGAGTTTAACGTTGACTTAAATTCGGACTGGAGACAGAAACAAAGCTATAATGATGGGCTAGGAACAATTTATAATTACTGGACAAATATTGGTTATCATCCTTTGATAAATACTGTATATGACAACAAAACGATGAGTTTCACAGTCTATGAGATTGATAAAACATATCACATTGATTACATTGCACAAGGATCTGAGGCTGACAATAGTTGGTCTACTTTTATACTAGATTGTTCATTTTGATTTACAAGAGCTGGAGTAGAAAGAATCAATGACAGCATAAGAACATACTGCTGGGCAATTCTTGGTTCACAATCACAAACAAGAACAGATATACTTGGAACTGGAACAGCATTTGATGCACAGAAACAATTTTTAGCAAATGTAGAGGACGCAATAAATAGTCCCATTGACTTGCCCAGTCAAATTTCAAGATATGAAAACACCCTAAAATATGCAAGAAGTAAAGTAAATTTTGTTTACGGAAGTGGATTGTACATGTCTCCGAGTGACATGTAATTAAGAATCGGAATAATACAAGACTACAATAATGAAATTGTAATAGCAACCGATGCACAAGCACTAGGATTAAATAATGATGTAAATGTAAAACCAGTGCAACCAAAAAATATTCAACCTTTTCAAGGCACCACAACAAAGAAATTTTTACCGGAACATTCTGACTTTGATAAATCAATACATAAAACTGTGGAACATAACCCACCAGAAATACAAAAATTAGCGATTGAACACAAAGAAAACAAAACAACTATAATTGTTGGTACTATAGTAATAGGTCTTGCTGCATTACTTATCTACGAGATTTACTAAACCACTCTTTGGCTGCCACATACAACAACCCGGAAACAAACACAAGCAAAGCCCATATATTGTTACCAAGCCAATTAATAACATTACCTGTTGCAGATAAAAGCCATGATACTATTGCTCCAATAACTCCTGGAAGTGCTGCAGCAGCTTTACCAGCCAGGTTGGCAAGAAGTTTACCAAGATTAAGTAGTTGTTTTTTTATCCAGTCTTTTACACTTGATGGATCAGGTTTTGGAGTTGGAGTTGGAGCAGCTCTTGATGTAGGAATAATGGCCTCAACTAATACCCCAATAATCATACCAAACGCAGTCAAAATACTAACAATAGTAATACCTTGCTCTCTGAATTATGTTTTTATTCTCTCACCCAATGTTGTGTCTTCTTTTAACACCTTATTTATAGTTTCTTTTATCCTGTTTATTTGACTGCGTAATGCTTCTTTGTTTTCACTCGCCGCTTCAAAAAAGTATGATAATGGACCTTTGGAGACGGCCGAGCACGACACATACGAAATATTGCAGTCTCGGTTTGATTGAGACTGTTCATGAGCGGTAGTGAAATGTGCTGGCTACCGCTCACGCCCTCTAGCCCCGGGTTGAGCAGAACTCAATATTAATAAAATCAACAGTACACAACTTTAACCAAGTCGTGCACTTTTTTCATCTTCTAAGTATTTTATTCTGTCACGTATGCGCTTTTGTTGAAACTCATCCTCCTGCCCGGGGGTGCTAACCTGTTCTATTTTTTGTTTTTCTTTTGTTATGTCTTTATCAAGCTCAGTGAGCTTTGAGAGATTATTAGTGAGTTCTCCACGAAAGCTTTGCAATCTTGTATCTAAACCTCGTATCTCTCGCAGTGTTAGATCCTCTGGTTGAACAGTAGGACGAGTTTCATCTATTATATTACTCAAATCACTCTCAATTATATTTACAGCATCTACTGTATTTTGTACATCTTCAGTTGTTGAAAAAGTTTGCAATGGTATATTTTCTGCAACGATGGTATCTCTTGTTTTTGTCAAGGCTGCAAATTCTGCCCTACCCCGAGTAATTCTTTCACGTGGAACTAATAAATCATAATTTTTTAAAGTATTTCTGATAAAATCAATACCATGTTTTTTAGTTAAAGTGTCCAGCTTATAAAACTTGATTGGTTCTTTTGGATTATTTCCCTTATAATAGGTAAGTGGAACATCATCCGTCCCCAACCGAACTGCATATAACATTGTTCTACCGATTTCGTCCTCATCCACTCTAAAATCATCTTTATAATCAATTCCGCTGATCTCAGCATTAACTTCAGTAAACATTTGATCTACTAACAACTTTTTTTGTGTTAGTTGTTCTTCTGTTTTATCTTCTCCTTGAAGCTGATCAATATGGTTATTTTCATTTACAATTTGTCTCTGAAATTCTGAGCCAGGTTGTGTAAATTCTGGTTCGTCAGGAAGTAATTCATTTATCCAGGCATTGTCTTCTTCATCTGGATCGAACGTAGGATTTTCAAATCCACCCTCAGCCATTGTTTATTTTATTTAATTTTAAAAAATATATTTAAAAAATAAAAACAATGTCAGCTTCCGGAAACAAACTCAACCCTCATAGAAAACTAAGAGAGCCTCATGGTGCCAAGGGCATCCGCACAAGTGTAGTAATAACTAATAATCCATCAACAATAGACCAAAACCAGCAACTGCTTGTGAGATTTCCAAATCTAAGTACTAATGATGTGATAGTTCCACGTACTGCTCGTCTTGCCTTTGAAATAGAACTTAAAAGCAGAACAGACGCCAACGCTTCTATATACCAGAATCTGGGTAGAACAATTGTGAAAAAAATGACAATAAGAATAAGTGGCAACGAAGTCATGTCAATAGATGACAGTGATATATATCATTGTTATGTAGATTTATGGAAAAGCCCTACTGAACGAGTAAACATAGCTTACCAAGGTATTGGTAAAGCAAACATGCTAAAACATAGAGTTGGTGCGGGAGATGCTTCCTCAGACACCGAAGATGAAGCTATAGCAGCAGCTTATGGAAATAGATTTTGTATTCCACTGGACTTTGAAATGTTAGAAAGTCATATGCCATTTTATCAAGCGGGGCTTGGTGATAGGTTAGAGTATGAATTAACGTTTAACGATTATAACAAAGTTATCAAAAGCAGTGATGCTGATGCATCTTATGTAATAAATAATATCTGCTTGGAATTTGATATGGTTAGTGATGTTGAATAAGCCAGACAAATAAGACAGCAAACCAATGGCAAGATAGTATTTATGTATGATCGTATCTTGCGACATAGAAAAATAATAGCAAAAAAATCTGATACTCTTTGGAACATCAACATTAATGTACCAGCACGGAGCATGAAAGGTATTCTAATGCTGTTTGAAGACCCAGAAAGAACAGACACGGAATCGAATCATTAGCTTTGTTGTCATATATGACAACTTGGTATCCAAATCCACAAGCTTCGTTCACATTTTGAATTTCTGATTTTTTTCCAAATTGTTTTAATTGTGGTTTAATTATGCTTTCAAAATCAGCATATATTACATAAGGAACATGCATTTTCTTTTGGTAATTTTTAAATTTTACAGTATTTTTACCATTTTCTGGCATTTCAATTTTGCAAGATTTTTTGTTGATACCCTCACAATCTTCTTTGTGATTTGTTAGTAAGTCTTCATTTGAAAATCCATAAAGACAACGATCACAGAAATAAGTTTTGCCTTTATATTTGTTTTGATCATATAATAACATATTTAAGTTTTTAATCCAGCAATAATGGTTGTTTGTAACATTTTTATCAGATATCAAAAGCAGATTAATTCTATTAATATCTTTGGGTTGTTCTGATATTTTATACGGAAAAACATTTACTTTTTTACTTTTTTCTGATATGGTACATCCGTAAACATTAATAGCAAGATTGTTTAGTTTTTCTACTTTTGAAATTTGAGAAATTGGTGTAGGAAAGTCAATTCCGTCTTTTTTTAGAAAATCTATACTAGGATATTTTGACAACCTGTCGGTGTGATCTGCGGCTGGATTTAGAGCAGAATTTATAGCATGAAACAAACACTGATTATCGTTATTTTTTACGTTTATTATTGCTTTTTTATTAGCTATTTCTTCAGGCAGTGGAATATATGAAGAACCTTTTAATGGTTCATACTTTGCAATATTCAAATAAAGCTTAACACAGTGATCAACTTCTAATCCAGATGCTGTGTTTGTAAATCTTTCTAGACTTTCTTGTATAAATGCAGATGAATTGTCATAAAACTCGCTTATTTTTTCAGAGCTCAAAATGGCATTTTGTTCACTGTTTAATACTGCAGTGGTGTATTTTTTGGTAGAACCATTATCTTTAAATAAATCTATAGTAAGTCCTAATTGAAACTTTAATCCTTTAGTTTCTATCAGCTCTTTGATAATTTGTTTTGTAATAATAGATTTTTTATCACGGAATAGTTTTTGAGGATCTTTGTATTTATTTACAGATATTTGGTATGCTCTAAAATATCCGCATTTTGGATTGTCAACTAGTTTTAATTTTTCTTCATCTTTTTTATCTTTCATAACTTGTTTTAGTTCGTTTATAACATTTTTTTGTATTTTTTTATATTTTTCTTCTTGGACTTTTATAGCTTTTTCTTTGTCTTTTATAGCTTTTTCTTGCTTTTTCTTTTCTTTTTTACGTAGCTTTTTATCACGTCGTCTTTTTTGATGATTTTCAAATACTTGTAATTTAGCTTCCTTTGTAGTTTCCTTTGAAATTTCATGCTCTTTTATAGCATCTATTGCTTTTCTAAGCTAATCGTCGTTAATTTTTCCTTCCATGTGCAATCGCACTAGGTATAACATTATCATTTTTGTAATATATATTATAATAATTGTTTTTCTTAATATAAAATATTTTTATTATAACAAAAAAAAGAAAATTGAAAACACCTGTAAATTTTTAAAAGTTGGAAATCATGATCCTTGTTAAAGTAAACCTACAAAAGATTCAAATTATTGCAGTATACATAAGTTTAGATTAAAGAATAGTAAAGTTTTGCCATGTTTAAAGTGTGAAAAAGGTACATGTGCAAAATATCAAATATGTGTTAGTTGTGGTGCCCCAGCAGTTAGATTAAGGCACAGATACTTGGAAATAATAAAACCACACAGAATTTTGATGCGTGAAATTAAAAGTTTATAGTTGTATTAGTGTTAATTTTTGTAAATAATTTTAAACTTGGTTTGTTAGGTACCATCTTTTTAAAAAAGTTTATTAACCTAAGTTTTGATGTTTAACCTCTATTTTATAATAAAATTTAAACATCCAAATTTAAAACATTTTCACAATTCAAGTTTTAAATCTTGGGTTATTTAGCGCCTCGGACATGATAAATAAACAGTTAAATCGACTTAATTTTCAGTAAAACTGAAAAATTGTGTGTGGTGATTTTAGATTATTTGGGGTAATTTAAAAGTGGTCCAGAACCCCTATAATACATATATATGGACGACTGCATTGTGACACCGCATAGAGCCCCTTCACATAGAGCTACCTCGGACGATCCATGCGTACGCATAGAGCTACTCGTGAGCTCTATGCGAAGGCGGCTCTATGCGGGAAACAAGTTTTTTTGTTTTTTTTCGCAAACTTGAACAGAGAAGCTCTATGCGAATGGTAAGCATAGCTAAACCGCATACAGCGCCAACACTGATAATGAAGGGTACACTATATCGGATGTGCAGTTCTTTTCTTTCATTGTAAATTCATTGTCGTGGTGCTACTTGTATTCTCGCTGAACGTTTTACAATTTCCTAACATTTACGCCCAGTTATACGAGAAACAATCTTAATTTTATGATTTTAACCAAATGTGTATCCCAGAAGTAGGATGTGTCCGAGCACGTTTCGTCCAGATCGCCTTAGTTGCACTTTAGTTATGGTCCATGAATTGATAAAAAAACACAAAATTAAGATTGTTTCTTGTATAACTGGGCCAAAATTATAGTTATTGCCCACGTAACTGCATAGTTATTGCCATTGAATGGTTAACATCTCAAAATTAAGATTGTTTAATGTAAAATGTTGGTTATAAAGGTGCCGTATTGTGCCCCGGCCTGTTCATAAGCAAATAATGGAGTGAAGATCGGGTTAAAAATCTCTATGCGAAGCGAATGTCGATACCCCCAAATCAGAAGTATATGCGTTTCGCATAGAGCTTCTTTTTCAACACTGGGGCTCTATGCGAAACGTTCGAATGCGGGCTAACACTGCATTGGCATTCTGATCGTGGCTACTAATGTTATCTATTTAGTATTATAGATTAAAGCAAAGGGTAAATGACACTTTTGTTACAAATTGACATAGTCGATTAGAAAATTCCATTATAGCAGTTTATTATATACACGTTGCACATTTTCAGTTTCAACCATATCGAGATAATATATATATATATATAAATGTTTTCAAACTGTGTCAAGCACCAACTAAATTACGAGTGTCATCTCATAAGCTGCAAACTGAAGTGGGTAATTAGAATTCCGGTTAATGATAGAGAATATGTGTATTTTGCAATAAACTTGCTTAATTCCATTTTATGTTGGAATGCAAAACATACATACTGTTGAGGAAGCAATATAATCCTAAATAGTTTTATTAGAGGCCGAAGATGATTAAAAAAAAAAAAACTAAATTATGTTTTACATCATGTGATACATCATATGACTCATTCTAGGTTATTGGAATATTCTAAAGCTTCTATGACCTTCTATGAAGCATCATATGACCAGTAAGGACATTTAAAAATAACTAGTTTATCTTACTGGAATATTCTAAATGTTCTATGACATTTTCTGAGAGTATAAGTACAGCCTTTTGGGGTTGTTGTTTGGTTTCAGTATTCAGTGTTTGAATTGAGTATAAATTCAGTATAAATTGAAATTATTGGATGCTATGAATTAAAAATATATTGTGAGAGGATAAAAAGTATTTTGCTCATCAATATTAAGAAATATAAAAAGATCGGACAGGGAAAGTAGCATTCAAGGAGGACAGTCAACCACAAAACACAGACACAAACATAGAAACAGACAAACAAGAAGGCAAAAGTTATAATAAGTAAACGACATCACAAACACAAAAGGGTTGACAATAGGGCAACCGCCTTGGAACGGTCAGTGGCAAAGTAGGCCACTGGGGGTTTAAACCGGTTCTAGGGTGCACCAGACCTCACACTTACCCTACTGCCATCCCATTAAAACAGGAGAGTGTAAATAAAGAAATCCCCGCCATGATCTAATCTCTAACCAACACGGCAGCATCAATAGGCAATATAAGTAAAACACAAAGATGCTCGTGTAAATATAATACAAAAAAACAATAGCCTAGAAAGCCACAATGAAGGTACTCAGTGACTTGGCAGAAGCCAGAGCAGTAAGAGAATAAACCATTAAGGGCACTACAAGAAAGATCATGGACAAACATCAAACGCCACCGTCCCAATGGGCTTAAGGTAGGCGTCATCATAGGGTCCACAGCCTGTCTGGTCATCGTACAATTAAAGAGGAAAGCATAGTGGTGAACTGTAAAAGGGTCCACCACCAAGCATGCAGTACGTTGCAAAATTGACATTGGATTATTTTGACTATTGTGAATATATAAACCAGGAAAGCCTTGAAGTGAAATTGGACTAAAGGGACACTTCCAATTTAGATTGAAGTGACATTTACCATTAGTATTTGAACTTGATTCGTATATTGGATTTAAAAGAAATACTGGATCCATTATATGTGTTTTCTGTAAGTGAATATATTTCTATATTGTTATAGTATTGAATAAATTTGTTGATTATATTTTAAAAAAGTAATTGTTGCTAATTTTGCTTCCTTTCTTGTTACATTTTACCCGTAACACTATCATATTTTTATTTTTTATTTTTAGATTTTATTAAAGTAAGACTACGTTTTGGTGTGACACTAAGAGAGCTGGCAAAGTGAGAATAAACTATTTACAAAACAATTCGTGTTTCTATAACGTTGACTTTCCGTGGCCAATTTTAAATCCAAAGTGTAAAATTGTCGCCACAACATTACAATATGTAATGCTATATATCATTGGAAAATCTATAACCACCACAGTGTAAAATGTTCGCCACAACAGTACAATATGTAATGTTATATATCTCCTTTCCACGAAAGAAAGTGTAAGATATGTGATATTTTAGAAGATGAATATCACTTCATTCTAGAGTGCAGTTTATATAAGGAACTAAGGTCGTTATATATCCATCCTTATTACTGGAGAAGACCAAATATGTTTAAACTTGTTGAATTGTTAAAAAGTCAAAATATTTCGGTTTTAAACAAATTGGGTATATTCATCTACAAAGCATTTAAATTAAGAAATGAAATATTATATTTTGATAATTAGCATGGTTATTTATTTTGTAAGAACTGTATTAGTATATTTGTGTATGAGTATACATGTATGCGAGTATGTATTTAAGGGTTTAAGTGTGTGTATGTGTGGATAAATTTATATATAACATGTAATACTTTTGAGGCAAAATATTAAGTAGATGTTTAATAAAGGTGGCAAGATATTTTTACTACATAGTGAACACCTTCTCCACGATAGAAGTTGATATTATTATTCATTGAGATAATGCATACCAGGCTATTGTTATGCGTATTTCAGTTTTGTATTATTGCTTATTTGAGTCTTAAAATATCACTGTCTGTCATTATTATATTATCATAATTGTACCTCACGGGCAGATGCCTATTGGATTTGAAATAAACTATTCTATATCATTGGTGAAACTATAACCATCAAAGTGTAAAATTGTCGTCACAACATTACATATGCAATGTTATATATCATTGGTGAAAATATAACCACCAAAGTGTAAAATTGTCGCCAGAACATTACAATATGTAATGTTATATATCATTGGTGAAACTATAACCACCAAAGTGTAAATTTGACGCCACACCATTAAAATATGTAATGTTATATATCATTGGAGCTGGATTATTTTTTTATTGATTTTTTTATAGTAAATTAAAATACAGTAGTTTTGACAATCTGTTGAGAAATCGTTTACTACCGAACATATCGAAGAATCAGCCTACTACCTTTGTTTTATCATCCTCCCATCCCGTCCTCACCCACCCCACTCATCATGTACGTTCACTGCTTCTGGTGCAGCAAAAAGTAGAAAGTCTCAAATAACCATAATTAGCTTTTTGTATAGAAAATCTAAAAGATATCCCCCTAACTGGTTATGGAACAGAATTATAAATGCCCTATCAAAACAACTGTCGTATGCACATGTTCTTCTTTCTCGATCGAGTTTGAAAAGTAAGTTTTTTTTATTTCCCACTTAAATGTCCGTTTCACTATTATACACTCTATTATTTATGTCCCTATAACTTGTGACTGATATATATATATATATATATCTATATGTTATACATAGTTATGTATATATTGCTTGTTATACAAGTAGAATTTGTATCTCGGTTCGGAACTATTTGCTAGACTGTGTGCAGTGTATGAATACGTTGTCAGTGGTGGAACGCAATAGTTCCATAGTGAAGGGCAGCCTGCTGACATAGTAGCTGGCTTCTACGTGGTCTGTTTACATGGCTGCCAAGCTGCAGAAGCGTCGACACGCACGTTGTTGTGCCTTTAATGAATGTCTGCTTTACTTCATCTTTTCCTTCTTCTGCTCATTTCTCCGTTCTTTTCTCTCTATCGATGGAAAGGTACATAGACCCCAATACAACGAAACATTGTGTCTACGGCCATATCACGTTGAAAGCACCGGTTCTCGTCCGATCACCGAAGTTAAGCAACGTCGAGCCCGGTTAGTACTTGGATGGGTGACCGCCTGGGAATACCGGGTGCTGTAGACTTTTCTTTTTATATCCATAGTGAAGGGCAGCCTGCTGACATAGTAGCTGGCTTCTACGTGGTCTGTTTACATGGCTGCCAAGCTGCAGAAGCGTCGACACGCACGTTGTTGTGCCTTTAATGAATGTCTGCTTTACTTCATCTTTTCCTTCTTCTGCTCATTTCTCCGTTCTTTTCTCTCTATCGATGGAAAGGTACATAGACCCCAATACAACGAAACATTGTGTCTACGGCCATATCACGTTGAAAGCACCGGTTCTCGTCCGATCACCGAAGTTAAGCAACGTCGAGCCCGGTTAGTACTTGGATGGGTGACCGCCTGGGAATACCGGGTGCTGTAGACTTTTCTTTTTATATCCATAGTGAAGGGCAGCCTGCTGACATAGTAGCTGGCTTCTACGTGGTCTGTTTACATGGCTGCCAAGCTGCAGAAGCGTCGACACGCACGTTGTTGTGCCTTTAATGAATGTCTGCTTTACTTCATCTTTTCCTTCTTCTGCTCATTTCTCCGTTCTTTTCTCTCTATCGATGGAAAGGTACATAGACCCCAATAAAACGAAACATTGTGTCTACGGCCATATCACGTTGAAAGCACCGGTTCTCGTCCGATCACCGAAGTTAAGCAACGTCGAGCCCGGTTAGTACTTGGATGGGTGACCGCCTGGGAATACCGGGTGCTGTAGACTTTTCTTTTTATATCCATAGTGAAGGGCAGCCTGCTGACATAGTAGCTGGCTTCTACGTGGTCTGTTTACATGGCTGCCAAGCTGCAGAAGCGTCGACACGCACGTTGTTGTGCCTTTAATGAATGTCTGCTTTACTTCATCTTTTCCTTCTTCTGCTCATTTCTCCGTTCTTTTCTCTCTATCGATGGAAAGGTACATAGACCCCAATACAACGAAACATTGTGTCTACGGCCATATCACGTTGAAAGCACCGGTTCTCGTCCGATCACCGAAGTTAAGCAACGTCGAGCCCGGTTAGTACTTGGATGGGTGACCGCCTGGGAATACCGGGTGCTGTAGACTTTTCTTTTTATATCCATAGTGAAGGGCAGCCTGCTGACATAGTAGCTGGCTTCTACGTGGTCTGTTTACATGGCTGCCAAGCTGCAGAAGCGTCGACACGCACGTTGTTGTGCCTTTAATGAATGTCTGCTTTACTTCATCTTTTCCTTCTTCTGCTCATTTCTCCGTTCTTTTCTCTCTATCGATGGAAAGGTACATAGACCCCAATAAAACGAAACATTGTGTCTACGGCCATATCACGTTGAAAGCACCGGTTCTCGTCCGATCACCGAAGTTAAGCAACGTCGAGCCCGGTTAGTACTTGGATGGGTGACCGCCTGGGAATACCGGGTGCTGTAGACTTTTCTTTTTATATCCATAGTGAAGGGCAGCCTGCTGACATAGTAGCTGGCTTCTACGTGGTCTGTTTACATGGCTGCCAAGCTGCAGAAGCGTCGACACGCACGTTGTTGTGCCTTTAATGAATGTCTGCTTTACTTCATCTTTTCCTTCTTCTGCTCATTTCTCCGTTCTTTTCTCTCTATCGATGGAAAGGTACATAGACCCCAATAAAACGAAACATTGTGTCTACGGCCATATCACGTTGAAAGCACCGGTTCTCGTCCGATCACCGAAGTTAAGCAACGTCGAGCCCGGTTAGTACTTGGATGGGTGACCGCCTGGGAATACCGGGTGCTGTAGACTTTTCTTTTTATATCCATAGTGAAGGGCAGCCTGCTGACATAGTAGCTGGCTTCTACGTGGTCTGTTTACATGGCTGCCAAGCTGCAGAAGCGTCGACACGCACGCTGTTGTGCCTTTAATGAATGTCTGCTTTACTTCATCTTTTCCTTCTTCTGCTCATTTCTCCGTTCTTTTCTCTCTATCGATGGAAAGGTACATAGACCCCAATAAAACGAAACATTGTGTCTACGGCCATATCACGTTGAAAGCACCGGTTCTCGTCCGATCACCGAAGTTAAGCAACGTCGAGCCCGGTTAGTACTTGGATGGGTGACCGCCTGGGAATACCGGGTGCTGTAGACTTTTCTTTTTATATCCATAGTGAAGGGCAGCCTGCTGACATAGTAGCTGGCTTCTACGTGGTCTGTTTACATGGCTGCCAAGCTGCAGAAGCGTCGACACGCACGCTGTTGTGCCTTTAATGAATGTCTGCTTTACTTCATCTTTTCCTTCTTCTGCTCATTTCTCCGTTCTTTTCTCTCTATCGATGGAAAGGTACATAGACCCCAATAAAACGAAACATTGTGTCTACGGCCATATCACGTTGAAAGCACCGGTTCTCGTCCGATCACCGAAGTTAAGCAACGTCGAGCCCGGTTAGTACTTGGATGGGTGACCGCCTGGGAATACCGGGTGCTGTAGACTTTTCTTTTTATATCCATAGTGAAGGGCAGCCTGCTGACATAGTAGCTGGCTTCTACGTGGTCTGTTTACATGGCTGCCAAGCTGCAGAAGCGTCGACACGCACGCTGTTGTGCCTTTAATGAATGTCTGCTTTACTTCATCTTTTCCTTCTTCTGCTCATTTCTCCGTTCTTTTCTCTCTATCGATGGAAAGGTACATAGACCCCAATACAACGAAACATTGTGTCTACGGCCATATCACGTTGAAAGCACCGGTTCTCGTCCGATCACCGAAGTTAAGCAACGTCGAGCCCGGTTAGTACTTGGATGGGTGACCGCCTGGGAATACCGGGTGCTGTAGACTTTTCTTTTTATATCCATAGTGAAGGGCAGCCTGCTGACATAGTAGCTGGCTTCTACGTGGTCTGTTTACATGGCTGCCAAGCTGCAGAAGCGTCGACACGCACGTTGTTGTGCCTTTAATGAATGTCTGCTTTACTTCATCTTTTCCTTCTTCTGCTCATTTCTCCGTTCTTTTCTCTCTATCGATGGAAAGGTACATAGACCCCAATACAACGAAACATTGTGTCTACGGCCATATCACGTTGAAAGCACCGGTTCTCGTCCGATCACCGAAGTTAAGCAACGTCGAGCCCGGTTAGTACTTGGATGGGTGACCGCCTGGGAATACCGGGTGCTGTAGACTTTTCTTTTTATATCCATAGTGAAGGGCAGCCTGCTGACATAGTAGCTGGCTTCTACGTGGTCTGTTTACATGGCTGCCAAGCTGCAGAAGCGTCGACACGCACGTTGTTGTGCCTTTAATGAATGTCTGCTTTACTTCATCTTTTCCTTCTTCTGCTCATTTCTCCGTTCTTTTCTCTCTATCGATGGAAAGGTACATAGACCCCAATACAACGAAACATTGTGTCTACGGCCATATCACGTTGAAAGCACCGGTTCTCGTCCGATCACCGAAGTTAAGCAACGTCGAGCCCGGTTAGTACTTGGATGGGTGACCGCCTGGGAATACCGGGTGCTGTAGACTTTTCTTTTTATATCCATAGTGAAGGGCAGCCTGCTGACATAGTAGCTGGCTTCTACGTGGTCTGTTTACATGGCTGCCAAGCTGCAGAAGCGTCGACACGCACGTTGTTGTGCCTTTAATGAATGTCTGCTTTACTTCATCTTTTCCTTCTTCTGCTCATTTCTCCGTTCTTTTCTCTCTATCGATGGAAAGGTACATAGACCCCAATACAACGAAACATTGTGTCTACGGCCATATCACGTTGAAAGCACCGGTTCTCGTCCGATCACCGAAGTTAAGCAACGTCGAGCCCGGTTAGTACTTGGATGGGTGACCGCCTGGGAATACCGGGTGCTGTAGACTTTTCTTTTTATATCCATAGTGAAGGGCAGCCTGCTGACATAGTAGCTGGCTTCTACGTGGTCTGTTTACATGGCTGCCAAGCTGCAGAAGCGTCGACACGCACGTTGTTGTGCCTTTAATGAATGTCTGCTTTACTTCATCTTTTCCTTCTTCTGCTCATTTCTCCGTTCTTTTCTCTCTATCGATGGAAAGGTACATAGACCCCAATAAAACGAAACATTGTGTCTACGGCCATATCACGTTGAAAGCACCGGTTCTCGTCCGATCACCGAAGTTAAGCAACGTCGAGCCCGGTTAGTACTTGGATGGGTGACCGCCTGGGAATACCGGGTGCTGTAGACTTTTCTTTTTATATCCATAGTGAAGGGCAGCCTGCTGACATAGTAGCTGGCTTCTACGTGGTCTGTTTACATGGCTGCCAAGCTGCAGAAGCGTCGACACGCACGTTGTTGTGCCTTTAATGAATGTCTGCTTTACTTCATCTTTTCCTTCTTCTGCTCATTTCTCCGTTCTTTTCTCTCTATCGATGGAAAGGTACATAGACCCCAATACAACGAAACATTGTGTCTACGGCCATATCACGTTGAAAGCACCGGTTCTCGTCCGATCACCGAAGTTAAGCAACGTCGAGCCCGGTTAGTACTTGGATGGGTGACCGCCTGGGAATACCGGGTGCTGTAGACTTTTCTTTTTATATCCATAGTGAAGGGCAGCCTGCTGACATAGTAGCTGGCTTCTACGTGGTCTGTTTACATGGCTGCCAAGCTGCAGAAGCGTCGACACGCACGTTGTTGTGCCTTTAATGAATGTCTGCTTTACTTCATCTTTTCCTTCTT